>OVBX01000413.1:0-42838 GCA_900406325.1 Erucastrum elatum
CAATCAATCTTTTAAGTAGTTTAGCAAAAGCATACAGCTTCTACAGCATACTGCTTTTATATCATTATGCTGCTGTTTTCTCATCTGCTTTGCCAATCAGGACATTAGAATCGAACATACAGTAATTGTTGTTTGCTGTTGCAAAACCCTATATCGCATATCATTTGAAGCATTGTACGGACATATGAGTTTATCCCACAATTATTGGGATGCTAAGATTAGTTTGGATATAAACAAAAAAAAAGATACCATGAATCTAATCAAATAGTTTAAACTTTTGACAACGAGGAGACATATCGTTAAAAGAAAATAAAAATCGTGTCTAGTTGATAAAGCTTTTTGGGAATAAAATAGTGTGGTAGAAGAAAGGCATCAAATGCTTCTTATTGGGATTCGCACTGTTGGTGAATTCCACGATCTGCCAACCATCTATTTATTTACATTCTTTAAAAAATAAAAAAATAAGCTAAATGTCATAGTATAATAGTATAAAAATAAACAAACCACAAATGAATATATGTTGTTCTTGGTCTACCTCCCTTCAATATGGGAGGGAACCTACTTTTTATTCCATTCTTTGATTACAGTCAAAAAAAAATTTTCCTTTTCCATTTGCCACTATATAAGAATAGATGACTCTATTTCTAAAAAATAAATATCTTGAAAATATTTCAAAAATAGAATTTATAATTTTAATGATTTTATCAATTGTTAGTGATAGATTGTTAATCAACTTTTGAATTAATGAATTTAATTACTATTGATTGATTTAAACTTACTAAAATTATTAGTCAGAAAATAATATTATATTTATAATTAAATTTAGTTGTTTCTGAAAGACTGAAAAATCTATTAGTTTTTGAGGAATATTAAAATAACTTATACTAATTTCTGGTACAAATATATTGATTTATTAATTTATTAATTTATTATTGGTCTGAATTATTAAAAATCTATTAATTGGAATAATGCATTTTTATTACAATTTAATTAATTTATTAGTACGGGAAAACAGAAAGAAATCTATTGAATTTTTCTAGAAATATTAAATTTATATACCTTTTTAACATTCATATACCATTATTTAAGTGAGAAATCTAGTGGTTTGAAAGAGAGAGTATTAATCTCAGATTTTAATTTTTGAGTTCATCTCCTTCTTTTATTGGCTGCAGATTTGAGTTTATCTCTTCCCAAGAAGCTGGTGGAAAGTTGACGTTGTGTGTTTCATCAAGTACATATAATAAAAACACAACAAGTATACAATAGACACATACTTTTCTCCATTTCCTACCTTTTTCTATTTTGATCTCTCTCAAAATTCACCATAGATATAGAAAGCTGCTCTCTCAATACAGAGAGAGAGAGGGAAGCAAATTAAAAAAGCAATTCCACAAACTAAAAGAGAGACAGAAAGACTCAAATAATTGGTGTGGTTTTATAAAGCTTAACCAAAGTTTAAGTCTTTAACTCCATTTCCCTTCTTACCATGGCTTAACATGATTCACTTTCTCAAGGTCTGTCTTTTTTTTCATATCTAATCAAAAGGGCTTCGAGTCTGGCCTTGGATCTCCGGGAATCCAAAGAAAAGTTTGGATTTTTAGATTAGTTTTATGGGTTTGATTTCAATTCTAAAGTGTTAAAGTTTGTTCCTTTTTAGGGGATGTTTTGAAGTAGTTTTTGTGGGTTTGTTTTCTTGGGATTATGTGGATGGCTACTCGATCTAGTTCTGGGTTCGGTCATGAGGGTTCTTTGAGTTCTATAAATTTCCAGACGAATACTTCTTCAGCAGAGATGGGTCCTTACTTTGGTCGGAGTGGTGCCTTGTTGGGGATGAATATGATGAGCAGTAATGCTAATTCTGGGCTTGGTCAAAATGGGTATTCGTCAAATTCTTCTCTTGATTCGGTTTCTGGGCTCAAGCCAGATACTCCTCCTCCCTTGGCTAGTGAATGGTCAACTGAAGAACAACTCAGACTAGAGGTTGGCCTTGAGAGGTGAGTGTTTTGTTTCTTTATATCAATTGGAGTCTTTTATTTGAAGTTGGTATGAACTGAAGGAGTTTTTGATTCTGTTTTTGCAGGTTTAAGGATAAGCCAAGTATCATGAAGTATATTAAAATTGCAGCCACTTTACCTAACAAAACTGTTCGAGATGTTGCTTTAAGGTGTAGATGGATGACGGTAAACCTCTCTTTCACCTATCTATTTTGGAGTTTTGTAACCATTTTGCAGTCATATAGTTATAGATTACAACTTTGCATGTCCTACTAACTAGTTTTGGATTACCACTCCTGTTAAGTTTAATGACACTTTGATGTAGAGAATCTTTAGGGAAATTGATATACTGACTCTGTGCAAAATCTTCTCTTATTTGCAGCATGCTTTCTTAATTATTTTGCCTTCTGTCTTTGTCCAATTAATATATACTGACTCTGTTTTAAACAGAGAAAGAGAAGGAAAGCAGAAGAAATGAACTGTGGAAAAAGAATCAGTTATAGCAAGGTATGTTGTCGATTCTTGCCATTTAATGAGCTGACACTTCTGAATAAAAAGGGCTTTTTGGTTTTGGTTTATGAGTTTATCCCTTTAAGAACAACTTAGATTGAAAGTTTGAGTTGTTTGGTCTTAAGGTGCTTGTTTTATAAGGCAACTTTCTAAAAGATATTTATATTTCTTCAGGACAAGCAGGTGGAATTGACTTCGAGCATACCTTCTTCTTCGTACCCTTTCTTAACGCCCTCCACAACCTCAGGTAAACATATTACATTGAAGTCTTTTCTCTGATCATTACCTTGGTTTAGTTGCAGTTGCAGTAATCTTTTTGTCTTCATTTTTCTCACTGATTTTTTTTTGGTTCTCTGTCACACACAGATTTAAGTGGCAATGCAATCAGTCTCTTAGATCAGAATGTAAGAGCATTTAGTCAAATTAGGGCTAATCTCTCCTCATACAAGGTAAGTTCTAGATTATTTGGTTTACAAGAATTCAATATGCGTTTTTTTTTGCTAAAGTTGGTATCCCTCCTGTTGACTATGAACAGGCACATGATAACATAGATCTCTTTTATCAGGCAAGGAACAACCTTATCTCCATCCAAAATGAGTAAGTTGATTAACTTTATTTCAAAATTTCCTGTAAATTAGGTAGAGCTGATGAACTGATATCATTAATTTGGCAGCATGAATAATATGCCTGGCTTGATGAGCCAGATGCCACCATTGCCGGTTGCAGTTGACGATGATCTTTCAGCTACCTTAATGAGTTATTCAAATTTGGTAAGTTCATAGGCTGCTCATTTTTGCATTAGAAGTCCATTACTATGTTCACTTGTTACTTATGACTCCTACGCTAGTTTGAACATTGAGTTTTTGGTTTAAATGTCTCAAAAATAGAATCTGCATGCTGCTAAATAGCTGAGTGTCTTACTAGCTTTATTATATTAAAACGTTTGGTCTGATTGTAAGTTTATAAGAATCATTGCTTCCCAACAGCTGAGAACTAAGAGTTAAGTTTGTTCCATCTTTTAGACTTTTTGGTTCACTTGTTTCTCTTTGGCGATAGCAATGAAGTTGGTTCTTCCCATTTTTACCAGGGGATGCCATTCAACACAATGCAAAATGGCGGTTTCCATATGAAGCAAGAGCCTTTTGGGTGACTGATGAAGTCATCTGTTTTCCCTTATTTATCTGTAAATTATCTTAAAAGAAGCTGGAGAGCTCACTATATATATATAGTTTTTCTTTTCTTTTCATCCACCGTATCTTCATCACAAGTTTGTAGAAATGTGATTCTTTCGTATCACCAAAGATCTTTGAAGCAGTGCCATGATCTTAAGGAAACGAGTAGTCTTGGTCCTGGCTCCAGACCAAAAACCCTCTTGACAAGGTCTATAGATTGATCACCTTAGTTAAATGTTGTTGTAGACTTTTAAGCGATTTGTTTAATATGATATATGATTCTATGGGGAGATAGAAGAGCGTGTTTAGATTTGTATCTGTCATCTTTTGATCACTTGGTGTGTTATTTTGGTTGGTAACTATTTCTTATTAACATATTAATGTTAACATAACAACCAATAACAAGAAAACACAATGAATACATGATGGCGACATTAGTGTTACATAAAAAGAAAGAAAATGGTCAGAAATAGAAATTCTACATCATCTAACTGAATCGGCTTCTAATGGAATGATCATTGCTGCCATTTTGTTGAAAATACGAAGGATGAGAAAGGTTGTCTCTAGAATCGAGTAACAAGAATGGAGAAGTGGAGGCAGTGGAAGCCATGGCTGTTGCTCTGACCGGAAGCAGGTGGTTTTGTGTTCCTTCATAGGTTGTTATCATAATCGACACACCTTTACACATTCACAAATGCAACAAGTGATCATAAATAGCTAAATACACATAATATATAAAGACAAAAGAACTATATAAACACAACAAAGAATCATGACATGTAGTGAGTTGCAAAAACTTCTGGATTATACTAATGTCATCACATTGAGTTCAAATCTGCAGTAGAAGTGCATACAGTTAAACTTCTATATATTAATGCTATATTAATTAACAGAAGGCACATAAATAAGAAATTTTACTAGTTTCGAGTTAGATCATGTAAAATTTAATTGAGAAGATAATAAAATAAATTTTAGAAAGTTTTATTTTCATATATAGTCGTAATAATATTATAATGCTGTGTATATATAGCTAATCTAGTATGCTAACATATGATTTTAGTGTTCGTCAGGATCCAGTGGTTTAATTAACCATTTTAAGTCAAAGAACGCATATGGATTTTATTGACCAATGACCATGAGTTCATTTCTCGGTGTGAGGGATTTACATTTCAGAGGAGAGAAAATAGGTCTCTCTTCCTTTTCATTGATTAACAAAAGTCACAACTGTGAAAACAACAAAACTCTCACCTTCGACTAACACTAGTGTTGAAACGGGTCAGATCTACTTTATGATCGCAAGTGCATACTATGTGAATTGCTATTTTAGTGATTTAGAATTGCCACTAGTTGCGCGATCAGTCAAGAATGAACTCTGATCCCATTTTGCTACAAGTAAAGAATTCTAAGAAACCCCAAAATATATAATAAACTCAAAAACACAAGAGAAGAACTAGGCTAATTTTCAGAGAAGTCTTTATTAATGGAGTGTTGAGAAGATATTGTAGTTTCTATATATGTACAATGTTAATATAATTGAAAAGTATATTTTTATTGTAAAAATACATTGTAGTTTCTACGTACTTATTTTATATATGATATGGGCCTTAAAAAGGCTTTTAACCCAACGGCTTGTGGTTAAAATATGCACAATGTTAAAATATTAACCAGCTCACAAAAAATTATGATTGGTTTATTTGAATAACACGATCTCATTTTTGTGATAGTGTATCATTGACCTGCGCACGAAATGTCAGTAAATAAACTTGTGGGGGCCGTACTCTTACTACCTTCTCACTTTTTTTTAACTCGTCGCTATCGAGTTTTGTCTTGTCCCCATTATTTAGGCAAATTACAGAAACCAATAAATGGAGGAGGGTGACTGTAATTGTGTACAAATTGACAAACAAACTAAACAGATTTGGTTTTGGAAATGAAGCATTTAAAACAAATGGTCTAGGGAAGAGAAGAAAGGGTTTACGTACGCGAAATGAGTCTCACTTCCCATTTGGATATACAGTAATCGCTTTTCACCATGTTCTTCAGAAAAAAATATCATATTCATACAAATCAATTCAGATATCCTTACACTAAAAGATCTATAGCCGAAAGCGTTATCAAGCAGAGATAGACACAAGGCGATCATTTAAATTGATTATTACTCGAAAAAAGGAGGAAAAAAAACAGTATGGCTTTTTAAAAAGCTTGTAGTAGAATTTATAAAGCTATGGATGTCGGTATCTTTGACACAATTTATCGTTATTTTCTTTTTCTATAGTTTTGCGTTATCGTTTCATTGGTAATCTCTTAATTAAAAAACAATCTTGAAAATATATCTTTGCTTTATTAAGAAAATCAATTATTATGTGATTTCTATTTTATATAAGTCAATTTTGATAAGTATGTTAGACATTTTTGGGGTTCCTCCGAATTCTAACCCGTTTAATTGTTTATAAGTTTTTTTTTCACGTACATACTTTCTTTATGCTAATCATTGTATATAGGAATACTTTTGCAATGCAGATATGCATGAGAAAAACGATAACATTTTTGTACTGTTCATGTGACATAACCACCTAATAGACGAACGAATCCATGTGATTGACACCGCCAAACATGTACAATATTCAGCTACAATATTGACACCAAAAAGTAAGTTGGTCGACCATGCTTTTTTGTCAACGTTGATAGACCAAACTTTACATTGACAATGGATAACAAAAATGGTTTATTTATTAACTGTATTGACATTTTCGTATGGGTATCTATTATTGTTATCTTATGTTAATAATCAGATCATTTCTATTCATCGACTTATACCAGAAACTTAAAAATAAATAAAAGGCTGAACGTAAATCATTTGGAAAAGGAAAATTAGAGTGGTCCAACGAGTATAATTTTTTTTCTGGTAACAAGAAAATGAAAGCAAATAATGGTAATATTTAAGAATTGTGTCGTGACGATGTGACATGACGTATAAAGATGATTTTAAAAGGAAGGAGAAGAAGGAAACCATTTCATGGAAGTGAGTGAAGAGGGTCAGGTGAAAGAGACTGATGACTGACTCTAACCATTTCAAACTTTGGCACTGAAAACATGGCGTTTTATTTTCTTGTTTCATCATTTCTATTAGTTTTTTTTCGTGTAAAGGAAACGACATCCAGTTCTGCTCTGAAAGCGACTTTTCTCTCCTCTCCCTCTATGCTCAGTGAATTTACATCGTTGTATTTCTCACACTGATTCTCCCATTTTATAGAGCACTGTCCCTCCATTTTACAAATCTGGCAAAGAAAAATTAGAAACATTTGATTCTTTTTTTTCTAGAAGAGACTATTTCTACAGTTCTACTGGTTCTTTCATATGTATATCCGTTTTTGGTGAATGGTTTGTAATAATATGTATACGGATTAGGTTCATGTAACTTGGATCAATGTATGATAATTCGGATATCGGGGTGTAGTAAATCCAAACATGTGATTTAGATCCGACGGTTTTAAACTTTACGAACCAACCACAAACCAAATTTGGTAAATATATGGTGATTGTTGAAATGTAAAATCGAACATGTAATTCAAATGCTTAAAATAATTACTCAAAATTTCACTACATGTAAGACTCAAATCATGTTCAGATATTGTCAAATAATTTACATTTAGTTTCTAGTAGTTTAGAGTATATGTCTAATTATACATATTGATAACTAATAATTAGCTAACCCACGTGATGTCAAAACTTTTTGTTTCTTACTAATCTATATTCATACTTCCTCAGTTCCAAAAATACATATTTTAGACTTTTCACATATATTAAGAAAACATGTTAAATCTTAATTGTAAATGCATTATTTTTTGTGAATAAATTTTTTCCATAAATTTTAACAAATAGAAATCTAATAAACACCATTAATTTTTTGAAGTTAACAATTTTTCATTAAATAATAGATTGAAAAGGTAAAAATGTATCTTTTTAAAACAAATTATTTTTCCAGAATATGGATCTTTCTGAAACAGATAGAGCATTCATTGAAACATACATTAATAATTTTAATAATTAATTTCAATTATCTAGATATAAAAGTTGAGTTAATCGAGTTAATTTAGGTATGGCCGTTTGACATGTTCTAAACTTAACAAACATAGATTATATGTGTGTTTTCCATTATACACGTTTTAAAGGTAATATATACAAATTTTGTTTTATTTATATATAAAATTCACAAAATAAGAAATTTGATTTTTTTTTAAAAAAATCTGTCGATGGACCAAGAATGCTAAATGGTTTGGTGTACATGGTGAACACTGGACGGTTCTACTTATACATACACGATTTGGTTATCTAAAAGTGTTGGTAGATAAAAATTTCGTATTAATTATCTTATACTCCTTCTGTTTCATATTACTTGTCGTTTTAGACTTTGACACATAGATTAATAAAACATTTAATTTTGTATATAACTAGATAAAAACATCATTACCATACCAGTACACCTAACCATATTTCAACCAATAAAAAAATAGATTAGAATTAAAAGCCAATAAATTTTTCATTGAAATCATAAAATGACACTTATTTGAAACAGAAATTTTGCTCTAAAACGACATTTAAATCAAAACGGAGGAAATATTGTAGTAATAACTTTTTAAATTAGTATAAAAATTGACACTGATTTGAAAAATTCCAATATAAGTTATAACATACTTTAATAAAATAATGAAAATATAATAAATATTTGTATATTAATATTAGAAAGAGTTATTTAATATACACTCCATCGATTTATAGTAAATAATGTTTAAATTTTTTTTATTAAATGTGTATTCTATTTAAAATTTTATAAAATTAGTTATTTTAATTATTTTTATTATTTCTGTTCTTCGTATTATTTTATTATTGATAAAATATGTTTGTGATAATTTTATAATTATAATTTTCTTTAATACTATAATATATATTTTCATAAATTAATACTATTATAAATTAATTTAATATCATACTCTAGACATTATTAGTTATACAAATTTGATTGTATTTCATAAGCAATATAATTTCAAGGGTAATAGTCATTTATATCTCCATCCTCTAGTTATAGTTGTAACTACCTATTTCATTACTGTTTTGAAAAAAGTTAAAATATTGCTTTGACAAAAAAATTAAAATAGATTATTGTACACTCTCTGTCTTATAATATAAGATATTTAAGAGTTATTTTTTTATGAAAATATAGACTGGTGATATTTATCTTTACTAAACATTTTGTATTCAATTAATTTTCGTAAATTATTTTGTAACTGTTTAATTAAATTTAAGTATATATTAAATCATTTTTAATTTTTTTTAAAAAATGTTATGTTTTAACAAAATAAGTTATATTATAAAACAGAGAGTGCAATTTAGTTACTTATATGCTGGTTAGAGGCCATAAAAAAGACTGCCCTGGTCAGAAATAAAATTTATAAAAAGTAATTAAAATATTGTAGAAAAAAAGGCATAGCTTTAGTTGAATCTGAACTAACCAAATACACCTGTCAAGCAGTATCAACTATTCAACTCTGAATATTCTTTCACCAATCCTGCTCAGCCAATAGTCATTCCTTATGTTTCAAAAGCACCGCTGGTTTTAATTATAATTTTTTATTATAGATAATATGAAAACTTCTTACTAGGAGGAGCTGTAACAGAAGTTGGGAGTTTAAGTGGAAGTCGAGAGCTAGTATTGATTTATGAAATGCGTGAATTATGCTGCTGTTATAAGAATAAAATCGGATATATGGCTTTAAAAAATCGGATTTAAGGCAAAAAAGTATTACCTTGTTAGCGAGTGAAACCTAGTTACAAAAATATTCAGTTTTCTTGCTGTTCCATCACATATATGCTTAGGTAAAATATATGTATTCAAAAAGTTATGTATTTTTATTTCGTAATCCAGTTTTTATTTTTAAATTCGTTTTCCAAAAATATTTATAGTTAGAATATTTATTAAAAATCTAATTGTATTGCTGTTAAAAATTCAGATAAAGTTCACTTTAAAATCTACATCCAATTCTATAAAATATGTATATTCGATAAATGCAAAAAACTATATTTCAGCAAGCAATAAAGAAGTGCAATTTAAATTATTTATTTTTAATTAATATAGTATAATATTATGTTTGATGTTTACTTTGTATTCATATAAAAATGTATCCGCCTTTTAAACTTGTCCACTTCTTAAAACTTTATAACAAAAAGCTAACATGCTTGGGATTATGTAGTTTTTCATCTCTTTCCGGTTCTATGCAATTGAAATGATTTGGGTGTAGCAGTGATTAGAACTTGACAAAAAAAAGAAAAAAATTGACAAAAAGGTGTAGCAGTGATTTTATATCTTTTTGAGAATACGATATTTATAATGAATATCATATGGTACATTAAAATACCATAGAGAGTGAGAAGTCTTAATTAGCTGAAACTATTTATTAGTATTCAAGAAAACCCACATGGCAACCATGCAAGCATTTAACTCGTAATTATGATTCTCACTGGATATTATTGGACAATTTAAATTTTATTACAATTTTGATATCATTTTTCAAATATACTTTTAAAATTAATAAATTTCACAAATATTTCAATTTTTGATGAAACGATTAAACTAACCCTCATAAATAATTTAAAATAAGAATTATTTTAAAATTTTATAAGCTCAGTCCCACCTCCTAAATAATAAACCCAAAATAATAATCACAAATTATAAACCTAAATATTATAGTATTTTAACTAAAAATATTTTTAAAAGTTGTATTATGGTTTTCATACAGTATTTCATACATTATCTTGTCCTTAAGTTCATGATACATATTTAATAAAGGCAATTATAAAAATTATTGACTGTTAGTACAATTTTCTATATTTGCGAGCATCTACAAAAGTTATTTTATTCATTTTCAAATTTTACTTTTTCCTCAAAAAATAAAGCTAGCATATTTTTTAACAATAGTTTGATTCATTTAATATATATATGTATATTTTAACACCACTTTATAATTAATTATTAATAATATTTATACTTTTTCAAGCTTACTTATGTCATCTAGTTAGTCGGTATTAACAGTATTCTAACAAAAATTAAACATAATCATAGAATATGATTATTACACTTAACATAAATAAATAAACAAAATAATTTATTATTATACAAAACACTAAAACATATTTCTTCTATAAATATTTAACTAAAGTGTTCAGAAGTAAGATATGAGTTTATTATATCATAGATCTTCTAAAACTAATCTAAAATTTTAGAAAATGAATATTTTCATGTTCATTGTTATAAATATCTAATTAAATAAAAAGAATAATATAAACTTTGAACTTAAGTATGTATCGTCAACACTTATAATTTACGTAGGTAAAATGCAAAACTGAACTGCATTCTTTTCAAGTTTGTACTATTATTCAATTTTTGAAATGCACTTTTTAACTTTATGTTAAAATGACTTTAATCCCAAAACAATTAGGGTAATGTGTTTATATTTTGTCTTTAAGTGAAAAGATACGACTTCTTGTTTGGTCACACTAAGATAAAAAGGTGAAAAACTAAAAATCATGATAAAAATCTAAAAAATCAATGAAACTTAAATTCACCATTCGATATATTACACTTTAAAAAGTTTGTATGGATCTCACCCACGATTTGACCTCATCTATTTACGTCGCATTTAGTGCAACTGTGGAATTACTTGTTTGTATACAAAATGCAAGTAATTCATCAATTTATTTGTCTTTTTTTCGTTAAAGGTAACCGTTCTTGAGATATATAATTCGTTTTTTATCACACTAACCAAAATTACATCATCCAGGTACCAGCAACAGACCCACCCACATATTTGAAATTCCATTTCGGCCATATAACAAAGTTCTTCTCTTCTTCTGTTTTTTGGTTAAGAAAAAACAAACCAAGAATTTATATAAAAACCCAAAATAAATATCAAAAGATCATCTTCAGTTTCAATCAAAGAACAAAAAAAAAAGGGAAGCATATTGGTTTGTTTCACATGTCTCTTTCAAATGTCTATGAAGATGCTCTATCACTCGCTTTTTCACCTTCGGTAGTTGCCGATGACACATAGCTCGCGGCAAGAGACGTACTCTCGTCGGTACAATGTGGCTGTGGAAGACGAGGAGGAGGAGGAGGAGGAGGAGGAGACGAAGCAGCAACAGCTTGAAAGTGTTTCTTGCAATTATGGCAAGTGATTTGCATTATCGTTGCACTAATCCTCCTACTTGCTTCTTCTCTATAAAGTTGAGCTTTATGAAGCTCACCTCTCGCATGTTGCCTTATTCTCTTGGCTTCAGCAAACTCCAATTCCGCAATCTCTACTTGCCTTTTCGCTTCCTCTCTTCCTCCCAATAGTAAGCTCGTCTCTCCCTTCTCGTAGCTCTCCATCCCTATCGACAGACTAAGGCTGGTCTCATCAGCACTAGCCCGAGATGGAAGTAGCTGAAGCTCGATGCTACTACCAGTAGTAGTGCTTGAGCCAACGAAAGGATAAAGGAAATCCGAAGGTTGTTGATCAGACGGTGGGGATTGTCTTAGCAAAGGATGTCCTGGTAAAATTGGACCAACGGAGAGGTCTATGTTTTCGGCTGTTAAAGCGGGTTGTGTAGCGTTTGCTGTATGTTGTTGTTGCTGCTGCTGCTGTTGTAAACGGTGGCTGCTGGAGGGTTGAGATTGGCGCATAGTGCAATTGTCTTGGTGCTCTATAAAACTCTCCACTCTGATATCAAGAAGAGTGTATAAATAGAGAGAGAGAGTTAGCTAAAATAGAAAGCACAAATGAATATTTGTTGGTATCAAACAGACAAATAAAATATAAAATTAACTAAGTTGCCAAGTTGGTGGAGTTAGGTATCTTTTGGATTATATATATAATGAGTATGAGATGCAAGACTTCGAGTTCTGGTTTGTTATATACTAGTAACAAAATATATACTTAACAAAGTGTGATCATAAAATCTGTCATGGGGTCAACATGACTTCAAGTATATAATTAACACATAGTTCCTAATTATTAAATTAATTAAAAATTTCAGACAACAGTCCAAACTAACCTTAGCTTCCAGTATAAGCTTATTTCAAGGTCTGCGTGCATTATCTATAATCAAAACGTGTACACGCCATACTAGAAAAAACATTCTTTGATTTACTTTAAGGATTCCCTGTATACATGTGTGTGTATGTGTATTTATCATTCATTTATTAAATAATATTAAATTTATCAGTATTGCTATATCAGCTAGCTAGGGTTTCTCAGAAATGGAACCTGGAGAAAACGCGGCCGCAATCGCAGGAATGGCCGCGAGTGCCACATGTTTTGAGATGAGCTTTGTAATCAGACTGAACAGCGTAGCCTTTTGAGCATCTCTCGCAAATCCATTGCTTGTGGTTACTGTGTTTCCTTCGAAAGTGTTTCTTGATTCCCACGAGATCTCCGAGGGCATGACAAGGGTTGTGGTGGAGACACGTCGGCTCCGGACAGACGTAGACTCTCTTCTTAACTTCCTCGTTGGTTTCTCTCTTTAAAAGCTTCCATGGAACTTTATGCCTTCTCCTGTGCATCTGTAGATTCTGGTCTCTCTGAAAACCTTGGTTACAGATTTCACACACGTACCTGTCTGATTCTAGTAGCGTTCTTGGAGATAACGATACAACCTCCGCCTCTGGATCTGCCACCGCAGGAAAAAATATGATTAGTTGTCAATATTAATTTCAAGAATTTGCAAAAATAAATTATATTCAAAAGCTGGTGCTAATAAAAACGGTAAATAATTTGAATATATTTATAATCACCTGGTGTAGCTGGTGCTAAATCTAAAAATGGCAAATAATTTGAAAATATTTGTTAATCACCTGGTGTCCCAGCGGGTCGTCGTTTCCTCTTTTGGGTCACGGCGGCTCCGTTACCATCGGGAAGAAGATCGGAGGAAGATGAAGACGGAGGAGGATTTCGATGATGGTTTATGTTCTTGGTGTTATTGCTTCTCTCGTAGTCTATCATCGGATGATGTCTTTATCTGAAGATAGTGTTGGTTTATAGTGGAAGTGGTGTATAGAGAGTACTTGCGACTACCGAAAAATATGAACAAGATTGAGGAATCTTTTGTTTTTCATGTAGGAGAAAGAAGGAGAGATTGTTTTTTTTCTCTTATTTATTGAGGGTATTGTGTTTTACATCTTTACTAATAGAAGAGAAAAGTATGATGAGTTAAGAGAGAGAAACAAAGGGCTTTGTTTTTCTGAAATCATCTTTTCTATCACATAAAGGGAAAAGCTTTTCTGATCCCTTTACCCTCCATCTTTTTATAATTTTCTTGGAAAAACAAAAGAAATACAAAGAAAACTTTCAACCTTTTGTTAATTGTTTCATTGACCTCTCACTCACCTTAGATGGGGAAATGCACTGTATGGTCTTTAGTGCTTCAATCTTCTTCAGAGTAGTTATGAACCTCTCTTTCTCTCTCTCCTCTATCAGTACACTGTACACTGTTTATTTACAAACACAAAACATATCTATGCCGAGAGATGTTGTGTACATATAAAGAGAGTGGGACAAGGAGTTTGGAGCCCACATTAGCATATGGACAAGAAACAAAAAAACATCCCCTTTCACAACAAAACAATTGCAAGTCATTATTATTTCATATCATACGATATTCGATCAGATTGATTTAAGTTTTTGCTTTTTTTTTCAAGATAAATAATAAAAGGATTGGTAAAATTCAAACGGAATCTTGAAAATTTGATGTTAGAGGGCATGTTTTTAATGGCGACAAATGTATCTGTAGCCTTCAGGACTGGTTTATATATAAAAGAGGGACATGAGAATATTTGTTTGGAAAATAACGCACATGCATAGACCCAACTCATGTTTCCATATATATACAAATATACAATGTGGTGCCATCATCTCACATCTTTTAATATCCCTTTTCAAATAAGGACTACATTTCAATCAAATATAAAGAGTGTTTATAAGTGAGACTCGAATGATCAGTAACATTGCAGTATAGTTTTACTTACAAGAAAAAAATGTGGTTGCACAAATACAAACCTAGAGTCAGATCTGGATTTCTAGTGTCAACTCAGGCCAATAATATCTAACATTACGAACAAAGAAATTTTTTAGATTTAGAATATGTCCGAACGATGTTTTCTTATGAAAAAAAAACATGTTTATAAAAGTGTAAGTGTGTGTGAATTAACAATAAAAGGTGAAAGTGTCTCTGATGTACGTATAAATAACATATATATTAGTCCACCATCTCATAAAAGAACGTTTGTCTAACCAAGTGGAACTGTAAAAAAGGCCAAGTAGAAACAAAAGTTTAAAAGTTTACTTCTTCATTTAAAAAACGAAAAGAAAAGAAGAGATACTTTAATAAGAAGAGAAAGGAGATGGTTGAGTTGGAAAGAATGGGTGGGAAGGATGGGGGAGATGGATTCTCATCACATGCAATGTTGGATAAATAAATCCTCCACACAATCTTCTGCTTAAGATATTAGTATATAGTAATCAACTCTTTCCTTTATTCATAAAGTATATTCACTAAATAACTGGCTAAACAGATAATAAAATCGTAGTTACGTTGGATTATTGGTAGTTTGGTACCTCTACTTTGAAAGTCACATAGACTTCATGAGTGTGTTTTCAATCAATAAGATAATATCTTACTTAATATTACGTTATTTGGTTAAATTAGGCATAAAACAAATATTTTTTTTTAAATGATAGAGTATCTATGCAACTATAACAGATCATCATATGTTCACCTAGTATATTTTTAACACCTTGAATTAACATCGGTCTTTAGATTTAGCATAATTTATATTTTTGTTTTTGTTTTCGTTTTCGTTTTTGTTTCTATTTGTTAAACGAATAAAAATAAATAATAGCGGAGCTGTGCACTGAAACCCGAAGCATTTGTCTCGTTCGCTCTTGTTGCAACCTGAAAAGTTATTTGGCATTTCAAGATTTCACTGAAACCCAAAACGGAGAGTAACGAGCCTTTACTACAGAATACTCCTACATACATGTAACTGTTGTGCTTCTTCAAGTTACGCGCGGTGCTTGAAATTTCCCAGCACAAAACATTTAACTAGTTTCGATGAGTATTCTTGCTCTCTCTCCCTTTTCCACAAATCATATTTTTGTGTTTTCATAAGAACCGGACCAGTATTTGCTAATACCAATGATTCAAACTAGGAGCACAATAAAATCGTTTAGTTTTCAAAAAAAAATTAACAGTTCATTACTCCCTCTGTTTTTAATTGTAAGTAGTTTTGCTTAAAAGCTCAAATATTTAGAAATTTATTATTCCCTCCGTTTCTAAATAAGTGTCACTCCGACACTTTTCACGCAGATTAAGGAAGCGTTGAAATATATGTAAGTTGTCATTAATTACATCTCACTGGCCAATAGTGTTTTAGATAAATATATTTATTTATAAGAATAATGTAATTTTCAATTAATTTTGAGCTGAAAGTTAATAAAAATTGCATTGGGATTGTAGAATGACACTCTTTGTGAAACAAAGAAAAATAGCTAAAGTGACACTTATTTAGAAACATAGGGAGTATTGTTTAAGAAGTATCAATTAATTAATTAATTTAACCAGTTATAAAAAACCTAACATTAATCTATTGGTCACACAATATCCTATAAATGAAAAAGGTGCATTGAAATATGTAAACTACTTATATTGCGAAACAAATATTTTTAGCTAAAACTACTAACAAATAGAAACAGAGGGAGTATCTTTTTATGATCATCACTTAATACAAATACTATTATTTTTTTTACCTCTGAAAAATGTTTTATTTTCTAGTTTTCTCAAAGGAATTGAACCTTTTGTGGAATATCAATCGGTTGGATCATCAAACCACTTTATGAACCGGGTTAATAGATAAGAATGTCAATTTGGTTCAAATATCATATTATTTTTTTTTTTTTGGAATTTCAACTTAAAACCATTGATTTTAAGTTAGAAACTAATAAATATATTTTAAAATATAAAAACATGTTACGATAATACTAATATTCCGAACGGAAGTAATTCTTAAACTACTCAAAAGACTTGATATTGAAACTGCTATTTATAGTTGTAATAAAATGGATATTTTTTTTTGTTAAAAGCTGAATCGCTTTAATATATTTTAGTAGTTCTCGATCAAAAAGATCATACAAAAAATTTATACTATTTTTACCACTACTTTTGTTTTTTTTTTGTCAACTCTTTACCACTATCCATTTACCACTTCTAAGTTCTAACTAATGTAAATTATGTAATCATATTAGAGCTATCTTTTTTTTACCACCACTATACAATATTTTTTTCAGGGATCTGAATCCTCTCTAAAGTAACATTAATGCAAAATATGTCATTATATCAGATATCTTAATATGATCGAAGTTGACGTATTCCACGAGACTGAGTCATGTAGAATGATAAATAAAGAGGAAGAAAAAGTTAGGATGCATTCGTTTTAGAAAAGTACGAATAAAGGAGAGGATCACAAGAAACAAAACAAGAGTTTTATTTTTTTTATCAAACAAGAGTTTTAATTAATTTGGTTTAATTAAGGGGGAGGTATTAGTGACGACAACATGGAGTTGGGCCCTTTGGCTTTTTCCTTTCCAAGCAGTAATGATGAAGAAGTGAACACTTCTATTGACAACGAATAAAGATTAATAAAAAAAAAATAGTTATAATTTTTTTGTTTAATAATTTCTAGAGAGAAAAAGGGATTTGTCTCTATGTCATAATCTTCATAGAAAGCATTGCCAAATCTTATGGCCACATGGACGGTGTAAGCCTTTATACCCTACTCGCTACTCTCATCTATTGTCTTTACATTTTCTTCATTATTACATCTCTTAGATGTAGCTTTTGTATAAATTGTCATCATTGTGAATTTGTTCATAAAATAGGTTGAGCCTATTAATGCTCACGGATCTATACACACATGAACACGAACCCTACTTTTCTTTTCTTTTTATATAATCCAGAAGCCTTTGTGATGTTAAGTTGCAACTGGTTACGACAATCATTTGGTCCCAAAAGAACGAGTCTCCATTTAAGTGGCTCGGCTAAGGGACGATGATGCTTTGTGTGCATTTAAATTTCGAATTTATAGAATATATACGATCTAGTAATTAATATAGATAAATACTCCAAGGCTACTTTTACGTTATATTGAGAAAAAAAAATGATAGATTCGCAAGTCTAAAGAAATCTTCTTAGAGCTTTCTTCATTTTTGAAACAATTTACTTCAAAAGTCTTTATAAACAATTTTGTGGTACTTCGAATATTAAAGAAAATGTTAATACATATTTGAGAAAAGTATCATTACTAATATTCTATAAAATTGAGTGATCACCGGTCCATTATTCTATTTGTGTGTAGGATAATATTTGTTTTACTATTAATATGGTCTTTTCTGTCGAGATGCTATTAGTACGGTTTGTCAAAAACGGTCACAAATGATTTAGGTGGAGAAAATCTCAGTCATTTAAAAACAGTTACTTGGAAAAAACATAAGTAAACAAGATAATGAGATTTAGCTGCAACAGCGCCTAAAAATGTTCTAAATTAACGGATGTAAAAATACAACTCGTCATGATTGACAACGACACAATTATGTTGTTGAATACAATAAATCTGCAAGTAAATAACAGTGTTTTGTTTCCTATTTAAAGCCTTTAGTAAGTTACTAATGGTATTAATGGGAATATGTGATCGATGCTTGTACAACATTGTGGAATATGTTTTAAGAATACTCTGTCTTTGGCATTATATAATAATATTGTTAATATTTGCTTTGCTTGATAGTATATATTTGGCCGCAGACGTATAATGAGAAAGTAAATCTTTAAAAGTTGGAAACTTATGGTACATCCTTAAAGAAAGTCTTTGCTTTGGCCATACCATTTTGTGATTGATAACGATCTCCCATCGGTCTTACTGTTTTCGTTACAAACATTTCATATCAAAAGAAGTCAACACACATATACAAATATAGAAACTCTTTTGAACATTCCTTCATTAAACTCATTTAAGAAAGTCTAATCGGGTTAGTAACGATACAGTCCTATACTAGCACAAGCCATAATTTTATGTCCATATACCATATATGTCTGTAAAAACGTTAGTTGTACGGCAGTGAGAGAGAGAAAGTTGAGAGAGGGTAGAGAATAGTAGATCTGTTTCGGGGCGACGGTCGGCCGGCGCGTGAGCGTCCGTGCCACCGTCGTCGCCGATTTCCTTTCGTCTGATTGTCCTTCTCCTCCCTTTTTAAGCCGTCCTCGAATCGATCGCCTTGTCGGAGCTCTGATTCCGCTTCCACCCCTGTCGGTGGGTCGGATTGTGGAGTAACGACGCGCTCGGTGGAATGTTTGGTGAAGAGGGAGAGATTAGCTCTATAGATCTGTTGGTTTTATCTCTGCGGGGGGTGGATGCTTATTTAGATCCACCGACGCCGTTTTTGGTTTTCCGGGAAGGGGAGGTTCTTTCATCTTCGCCTTCGTCGGTCTTTAGTCTCGGAGTGTGGAAGCTCTCTTAGTTCTGTGCTGCCGCTCGGAAGCCCGGGTTCTTTGGGTCAAGTCTAGGTTTTTTAGTTGGTATCAAGATCGGTTTCTATGCCGGAAAGGGTGTTTGTGAGTCACGGCAGGTTCTTCTTGGGTGAAGTGTGTCGGTGATGGTGTTGTTTCTATGGGTACGAGAGTTCTTCAGTCGCTTGTCTAGGGTTTTATGTGTTTCAAAGTTGGGGAAACCGAGATGGATCGTTGTTTCATCCCGGCGTGAAGACAATTAAGCGGAGAACGGAAGGAAGTCGGTGGAGGCTCACAGGTCTCTGAGCTCCGCCGTCTGGAAGGGATCGTTTGTGGTAGTCCGGCGGCGGTTCGTGGAGGAGGCGTTCAAGTTGAGGCTAGGGCAACGCTTGGCGCACTGACGGTGAAGATTCACCCACGTGGCGGCCTCCTTGACGCGTTGACAATCCTCAACCGTCGGATGGTATTGGGTGGGCTGATGGGCCCTTTGTGGTTTTTATTGTAGCCCATGAGGCGTTTTCTTTTGGGCTTGGGCCTATGGTTGTAATGCTGGACTCTGTCTCAGTTTGGGCTTTGCCCTTTTAATATTAATCTCTTTGATGGAAAAAAAAAATAAAAACGTTAGTTGTACAAACTGAAATAAATATTCTATAATATGGAACTTGGGATTGTGGTCCAAACCCTGTTGATTTGAAGTCTCAATGGGCAAACCATGGAACCAATAAGTTTGTCACCATCAGTAAAAATCCAACATTTCCGTTGTTTTAGATTCTTTGTTTGTGTCCTAACGCTATGTTTTGACGCAGCCTCACTCAGTCTTATACTTTAGCAATACATATAAAACTTGCCGTAAGTGTAGAAGATAACCAATTCCTGTATCCCCTAGTTTGGGACATTTCTATATCCAGTTACAAAGCAATTGCTATAAGAGGGATCATTCAAGAAGAGAGATGACAAGAGCAACACCCATGCCAAGCATCAAAGATATCAAATGGCACACACTGTTTCCAAGTGTGGATTTTCCTGAGTTGTTCATCTCCGCGAGAACACCAGCAACCGCTATGTATATGAATCCTCCCGCTGTAAATCCCTACAAGATTAATCACCCACCATATACATTTAGATTCAACATTACTAGACCAAATCAAGGCAATATGTTCATTTACTACCTCAATCAACGATGACTGTCCCGGTTCATTTCCCCAGACCAAAACCTGTGGCCAAGGACAAATAGCATTTTACCAGAGTTAGTTCAGTTAAAACATTTCTAGAGACCTGCCAGGTTTTTTGACACAGAAGACTTGCCAGGGCAGTTCCTGCAAGTGCGACGAGTGCAGAGAGGAAGTTAAAGAAGAGTGCTTTTGACACAGTGAAGCCTGACCTCACTAGAATCCCAAAATCACCTATCTGCAAATAGTATTATCCCATTGATATCTTTTAAAATGTTACTTGTTACTATACACATTCTCAAAGATTGTAAATGAAACAGAGTAGGGACCTCTTGGGGAAGCTCGTGAGCAAGTAAGAACATGGTTCTTGACCATCCACCAACTGATCCATAGATGAGAAACGCACTTCCTAACGCCATTCCATCAGTAAAATTGTGCTGCACAACAACAAAAGAAAAAAGGAAAAACTTTTGTAATCATTTATCATCCAAAGGAAGCTATTTCTTTAAATAAATGACAAAAGGGCGCAAGTACTTACAACACCATCAGAGAACAAGTTGAGGTAACCAAATACTAAGCTTGAATTCTTCTTCTCCACTTGTTCAGGTTTGTCCAATTCTCCATCGGAAGTGAGTTCTTCCGCGCCTGAATCTGCTTTATCAATAGCAGTAGTCTTTCTCTGCAGTGAACAAACAAGTCATCAGATGGGGTTAACCCATTAACTGATGTACCGCAGATGGAAATATTGAGACAGAAGTGGAGGTTCTCTCACCTTACGGAGAGATTTATCCTTAGAGACTTCCTCTGATGAGTTTTCAGTTGCATTTTTAGGACCGTCCTCATCCTTCAGTTTCTTACTGCCAGCATGGTGGTGGTGGTGATGGTGTCCCCAAGTATTGGATCCAGACGAGTTTTCTTCGACGTACCGCACCAACTTCTCCACAAGAAGGAAGACCACAATCCCAGCTAGACAAATCAAAGAAATGATATTTGAATTAAAATGAAAGATCTGTCAAACTATTTTTGTTCAACAAATACACGAGCAAGAGTTTGGATATTTACCAAGAACAGACAATCCAACAGACAGATCTTGTATAGAATGCGAGTGTGAAGGAGACTCCGAATGAGAATGAGAATGATCATGATGGCCATGACTTTCATGGTGATCAGATGAGTGAGAGTGACCACCACCTGGCACATCATAAGTTATTGTACACATCAAAAGATATCTCTTGGCACGGAAATGAGCTCGTCAATTATACAACAAGAGCAACAATAATAAAAACAAGATGTTAAAGCAACGAATGGAAAAATGCTGATACTAGAAAGAGATGAGATCATAGTGTGAGATTACTGTACCAAAAGCATGAGGCAATTGGTGAAGAAAAGCATCCCCAAGCATAGCTCCCGCCTAGCAACCAAACAAATAGAACTATTTTGAAGTAGCAAAAGAGGACATACATATAGAATTAATCAGAACCATCACTGCCTAACTGGCAAAGAAAAGCTAAATAACAAACTTACACCAAAGAGAGCCAACGAATCAACAAACCATTTTGCTGGCTTCCCTTGAACTGTAATATTGAAACACAAACTAGTATACTTACAAGGAAATAAAACGAGAGAAAGAGACGATTTTTCTCCCACTTGGGTTCAATAGAGATTAGCTTATTACCAAACATAACAGGGAGCAAAATCAGACAAATGAGTGATGCCAAGCTAACCAAAAGAGAGCATCCCAATGCATTTACCCACAATGCTGCAACCACAAAAAAAAACAATTTAATAAGCCAACATTTTCTACAAAGAATCATAATTCAATTGTAAAAGATTCAATTACCAAACCCAGAAAGAGTAGAACTTGATTGGTGGTCGTCGTGGTGATGAAGACAGGGACCAAACCCGCACAATCTCATATCCTCCTCCTCTGCCAGCTCCTCCGGCAACTTCATTTTTTTCGGCTCATGATGATCGTGATCGTGATCGTGAGAATGACTACTACACCCACCACCTCCGTGATGATGCACGTGATCGTCACGCGCTTGGTGTGAGTGAGAGAACCCGGTCTCTACGCACAGATCCAGAAACAGAACCAGAACCAGAAACGGAACCACCAGTCTCCTCAGCGACAACGTCATCTTCGATAGTGATGAAGCAGAAGAAGAATGAGAATGATTTTGACCAACAAAGAATGAGAACGATATATTTCTCTATTTACAATTTTGCCTCTCTATTTTCTGAATCGAACAGAAACCCCCTTATAAGATGGCGTGAACCTTCGGGATCATTTGGAAGGTCTTGAAAGACCAAGCGTAGAAACGCAAACCTTCCGTGTGCGTCAGAGTCTTTACTGACTTTTTATCACCGCCGACGTATTTCTGATTTCTCCGATTCCGATTCAGGTCAAGAACTCTTAACGGAGATTCGTTTTCTGGAAAAATGTCGGAGGGAGGGAGAGATCACCCGAGGCTGATTCTACACAGCTTCATCTCGCCGGAGGAGTGCAAGGAGCTAGAGTTCATACACAAGAGCTGCTCTACTGTTGGGTACAGACCCAACGTCTTCTCTACCACTCTCTCTCACCTCATCGCCACCAATTCTCCTCACTTCCTCCTCCCTTTCGTCTCCATTCGAGGTCTTTACATTCATTCCCCCTTTCAGAAAAAAAAACATTCCAAGTTCCTTCCTTTATTGATTATCATCTCATTGCCGTTTTGAGTAAAACAGAGAGGTTGAAAGAGAAGATGGAGGAAACTTTTGGGTGTGAGTTTGAGCTCTTCATTGAGTTCACTGGTTTGATCAGGTAAAGTAACCACCTTTGTCTGTATCTTTCCCTTTAGTTAACAGAACAGACCCAACTAGTTTTGTCTCGTCCCCTTAGGTAAGTAACTAGTTTTGTCTCTTTTCCTTAGTTATTAATAGTAAAGAATGATTCTTTTTTCTTTTTATTGAATCAGCTGGTGTAGAGGAGCTAGCATTGGGTGGCACAGTGATGATAACAGACTATATCTCAAACAAAGAGACTTCTCGGTTCGTTTCTTTAGCCTATGGTTCTTGATAATGAGGTTTTACTTAAAATGACTTTTTATTTGGTTTTGAAGGCAGTTTGTTACTTGAATAGCTACGCTAAAGACTTCAAAGGCGGCCTTTTTCGTTTTCAGAGTGGTGAACCATCAACCGTATCTCCCTCCGCTGGAGTATGTGTGTGTGTGTGTGTGTTTTTTCTCACTTAGTTGGATAATGAGTTTGGTGTCTTGAACAGGATGTGATCATGTACACTGCTGATGACAGGAATGTTCATTCTGTTGATGAGGTAACGGATGGGGAGAGATTGACTCTTGCAATGTGGTTTACACGGGACTCATCTCACGACGAAGATTCCAAGCTCGTTTCCCGTCTCTCTCAATGCGCATCATCTCATGAGTTTCCCCTTCCTTTGCCTGCATCCACCAACATGTACTGGTTCTCTCCTCATCAACATGCCAATGGGTTTGATATATGCGTTGCTAGGTTGCATCTTCTTGGTTTCGACATAGTTAGCTTACAAGATGAAGATCGTTCTCTAGATGTTTCTGATCAGCAGCTCGTTGGGCCGATACAATTAGCTAAAGGAAGAGAGTTGCTCACCCGGGAGTTTACCAACGTTCTTCACGCTCTTCAGGTTGTTCAGTTCTGCCGTTGGAAAGCTTTTGAACTCAAAACCTCATCAAAGGTCGGATATGACGCTGTGGAAGAGGTGAAAGCTATGTCCCAACCTCAGTTGGAAACTGTCAATGCCCTGAATGCAGTTTTCTTACCAGATAAGGGCCTTGTAACCACTACCTTTGGATATATATGCTCTAGTGGGGAAGAGAAAGATTCACTTAACTTGGCTGATATAGCATCCGGGGTTACCTGTTGGGAAGAGTATACTTGTAAGCTACTCAAGGAGCTATTATCATCCTTGCCTCAATGGGAAACGTATCAGACTATACACAAAGTCGCATCCGATTAGAAAATAATCTTTGAGTTAGTGATGAATTGAGTAGTTAACCGATCTTGATGGTTCTTAGGACTTAGACCGGACTGTTGTTTGGTTTGTTTTTTTTCGTGTATTGTTTAATGTTTTTTCAATTGTCATTGTAAGAAAAACTAAAATTCTTCATAGAAAGATACTATAAAGTTATTTTTAAAAAAATAAAAATTTTGTTTAACAGCGAAATTCAGAACATTTTAGATATCTATTTTAATTTGAGGGAATTTTAAATTAATAGAAAAGGCAATCAGATGTAAGAGGACAAAACAAACAATTATTGAATATCCCTTGAAAAAGAAATGCATAGAGATCATCAACACACAAGTCAATAGACACTGAACACGTAGTTGCTCCAAAAAAAAAAGACACTACACGTTCCCTCCTTTCACGCGCAAAGAATCTGTTTGACTAATCACATCTTTTCTCACTAACCACATTTACAAAATTACAGATAACGAAAGAGAAATTATTTAACTATCCACCGATGTATATAGTACCGTAGTCTCTATATGACATATGTATAGTGAAGGTTGATTAATTAACATAATCCAGTGCTCTAGTCTTCTCCTTGTTGACATCATTTAAATCTCACTCTCTCTCTCTCTCACTTGCTCGCTACTCTCTCTCTCTCTATATACATTGCATTCGGATCCTGAGGATTGTGGATGTGTTTGTGAGAGAGAGATCATCAGATCGGAGATGTCTGACGCTTCAGCCGACGTGGCGTCGTCAGCCGAGACGCCTTATCCCTCCCTAACGGTGTCGGCGTCTTACAAAGAGAGCAGCGGAGGAGGAGGAGGGAAAAGCTCGTCGAGGAGGAGACCGGTTAGGCCTAGCTTCGACGCCGCCGCCGACAATGAGTTCATCACTCTGCTCCACGGCTCGGATCCAGTGAAGCTGGAGCTTAATCGTCTCGAGAACGAAGTCAGAGGTAGTTGCTCGATCTAGTAGTGTCGATTCAGATCTTGGTCTTGTTGTTTACTTTAAATGGTTTTTTTTTCAGATAAGGATCGAGAGTTAGGCGAAGCACACGCTGAGATCAGGGCGTTGAGGTTATCTGAAAGGCAGAGAGAGAAAGCTGTTGAAGAGGTGTTATTGTGTTGCTTTTAGTTTCTATATAATGATGTCTAAGCTCACATTGTTTGATGTTTTTTTTTTGGTATTTTGTAGCTTACTGATGAGCTTACTAAGTTGGAGGAGAAGCTCAAGTTAACTGAATCTCTTCTCCAAGGCAAAGTAAATTATTTGACACCCCCTCCTTAAGCATCACTCTTGTTTCTATTTGTTTGGTCATTAGAAAAGTAAAAAATGTTGCAGAATCTAGAAATCAGGAAGATCAATGAGGAGAAGAAGGCCTCTATGGCTGCCCAGTTTGCGGCTGAAGCCACCTTAAGAAGGGTCCATGCTGCTCAGAAAGATGATGACATGCCTCCTATTGAAGCCATTCTAGCTCCTTTGGAAGCTGAACTTAAGCTTGCACGCTCTGAGGTATTTTTTTAAAGGTACTGTCTACTTGCATTATCGGAGTTTGATCGTTTTATGATGTTTTGTGCATAGATTGGGAAGCTTCAGGAAGATAACAGAGCCTTGGACCGTCTCACTAAATCAAAAGAAGCGGCTTTACTTGATGCTGAGAGAACTGTTCAAACTGCTATGGCAAAAGCTGCCTTAGTTGATGATCTTCAGAATAAGAACCAAGAGCTGATGAAACAAATAGAGATCTGTCAGGTGCTACTACTCATCTTCCTCTTCTTTTTAACTAGTTAATAAAGCTTTGGATGCATTGTTCCTTACCTCTTTGAATGTTTTAGGAAGAAAACAAGATTCTAGACAAAATGCACAGGCAAAAGGTTGCTGAGGTGGAAAAGCTAACTCAGACTGTACGAGAGCTGGAAGAGGCTGTTCTTGCTGGTGGCGCTGCTGCTAACGCCGTCAGGGATTACCAGCGGAAGTTTCAAGAGATGAATGTAATTTTATACACTTCTTAAAGATACTGAAAGTGTAATTGAGTTTGTTTTTCAACTCTCTTGCCTTGCTTTTGCAGGAAGAACGAAAAACTCTTGACCGGGAACTTGCGCGTGCAAAGGTTACAGCAAACCGAGTTGCTACGGTGGTTGCAAATGAATGGAAGGATGGTAATGATAAAGTGATGCCTGTGAAGCAATGGCTTGAAGAAAGAAGGTTTCTACAGGTTCACTTTTGATATGATTTTTCTTCCTTTCAAAGTTCCTGGAATGTGGATTCTTTGCAGAGACGCTTACATTCTCAACTCTTCACTCTCTTGTTGTAGGGAGAAATGCAGCAACTCCGGGATAAGCTTGCCATATCAGACCGAGCTGCGAAATCCGAAGCACAACTAAAGGTATTCATCTTATTCATGCGTTAGTCATCTTCTAACATTTGATCTTGTTTAACTAAACTATATGTTTATACAACTTCCAGGACAAGTTTCAACTACGGCTTAAAGTGCTTGAAGAGACGCTGAGAGGCACCTCAAGCAGCAGCATAAGGAACACACCTGAGGGGAGAAGCATGAGTAATGGACCCTCTCGCAGGCAGTCACTTGGTGGATCAGACAATCTACAAAAGTTCGCATCAAATGGCTTTTTGCCTAAGAAATCTCCATCTTCTCAGATGAGGAATGCCTTTACTTCTAACTCCACCTCGGTACTGAAGAACGCTAAAGGAACATCTAGGTCATTTGATGGAGGTACAAGATCATTGGACAGAGGCAAAGCACTTCTAAACGGACCTGGGAAGTATTCATTCAACAAGGCTTGTGAGGAAGCGAAAGAATCAGAGTCACCACCTACCTGGAAAGAAGATTCAGAGGAGAAGCCGCCAAGCGAACTCCCTCCACCAACAACTGAAGATAATGTCCCAGGGGTTTTGTATGATTTGCTTCAGAAGGAAGTAGTTGCCTTGAGAAAATCTTCACATGAAAAGGATCAAAGCCTCAAAGACAAGGATGATGCCATAGAGGTAAATCTCTGAATATGTTTTTACAGACACCCTTGTGAATGGAAGTTTTATATATTGATATTTTTTTGTAGATGTTAGCGAAAAAGGTTGAAACATTAACAAAAGCAATGGAGGTTGAAGCAAAGAAAATGAGAAGGGAAGTAGCTGCAATGGAGAAAGAGGTTGCTGCAATGCGTGTGGATAAAGATCAGGATAACAGAGCGAAAAGATCTTCAAACACCAAGAACTCATCCAACACTGCGCAGATTCTTGCTGGAAGGTATATTAGCAATGTTGAATATCACTTTATCCATTACTAAGATCAGTTATTCCTACAAGAACTATTATTATTAATATTAAAAAATCAGACTAAACTTGGTCTTCTTCTGCAGAGCTGCTGGACGAAGTGGGTTAACGAGGAGCACACAATGAGATGAGTGAAGTGAGTGGTACTCGTGAACGTATCAGTTTATATCTGCTTATTACACTTGCTCTCTATACATCCTCTTGTGATTTATTCTAGTACCATAGAATTCATGAGAATGCTATATATGGTACCAACCACCAAAAAGAGAGAGATGAGTATGCTTTCTGACTTAGATCAGCTTACACTACTTAGCGATGAGGGAGGAGAGATGTTTGACATTTTGGTATAACATTTTCTATCCTGCAGAAGTAGTTTGCTTGGGCTGTATAGGTTTATTAGTGCTGTATTTGGAACTTGTGTGCTTGCACTTGTTCGGTTTCTTTTTCAATCTACTTTGAGGTGTTGTGTGATTATTTCTACTTTTGATTTCCTTGTCATATATCTCTCTGTTTAGATCTTCAAGCTTACTATCTTTTAGTTTGAGCTATCTTCAATCCCAAGATGAAGTTGCTAAGAAAAAGATGAAGTTGCTAAAGGAAAGAAGAAACTAGTTTCGTTTCTTAGTCTAATGTCAAAGGTTAACAAGAAGAAAGCCATTGTAGTACATAAAAGCCATACTCATAAACTCTCAAGGAAAATTACATATTCTCTCTTCGTTACAAGTTTTCCGTGGTAATATACAAACAAAAGATCTCTCTAGTAGTAGTTTCTGATACTTCTTTCTGTTTTTTTTAAACAGACATGGTCTGTTCTGAAACAGAAGCCAAACCATGCATTAACCTGACAATCTCAGTAATGTCATCCAGGTAATACTTGGCCTTGCTTGGCTTTTGACCAACGGTACAGGCGAAAACCTCAGCTCTTGGGGCAATCGAAGGGCCTTCAGTGGAACTGCAGATCACTTCAAACATGTCTTCATCAGACCTGTCATCTCCAATACAAAGAACAAACTCTGGTGGTGTTCCTTTCTCTTGCATCATCGAAAGCATCCTTCCCGCTATAAGTCCTTTGCTCACCCCCTGCAATTACAACAACAACAAGAAGATATATAACACTACAAGTGTAAAACAAATGCTCATGGAACTGAACCAAATTGACACAAACCTGCGGCTTGACCTCAACGTAGTTCTGCCCTCTCTTGACTGTTACAGGTTCATTAGCAAGGACACTCTCAAGATGGTCTAGAAGCTCTTTAGCTTGACACGAGCCAAAATCAGGATCAGCATCCTCATAGCTCCAGACAAGAGCCGTCTCCTTGTCTTCAATCGTTGATCCATCCGTTGTCTCCGTGTAAAGCTCCATCACAGGCTCTGCTATTTGTTTCCAAGAATAATCTGCTCCTCCCACACAATTCTCCCACTCTCCTGCCTTCCTCAGCCTCAGAAAGTAACCATGCTCAGCAGCAATCCCAAGCTTCTCACAAGGACTAAACCAGTCAGACAGCGTCTCTCTGCTTTTAGCACTAACAATGAACACAAGATTGCTCTTGTCCCTACACAACGTGTTCAACATCTCAATCGACTTAGACGAAGGTCTCTTATCAATAGACCCCTGTGGCATCAAAGTATCATCATAGTCCAAAAGAATAGCTCTCGTCTTCGTCCTCTTGTAAGCAGACACTATATGCTCCATCGACAGCTTCCTGAAGCTCTGGTCCAACGCCACAACCCTGAAACTAAGACCAAACCCAATCCCCCAACACCTCCTCCTCCCATGCTCGCCGCAACTCCTCTCAAGATCCTGCAGGAAGCTACGAGCCCAGTAACCAACATCATGCGTGCTCACATACTTGTAATGCTTCTCATGCCTCATCTGCTTCTCCGGCTCAGCAGTTTCAAGTGCACTGTCCATCGCATCAGCCACTGCATCAACATTCCACGGATTCACACGAATAGCTCCGCTCAAAGATGGAGAGCAACCAATGAACTCAGAAACCACCAGCATGCTTTTGTGCTTACTCCTCTCCACCTTCAGAATCTTGTCAAGCTTCTCGTTCCCTTGACGCGAGACTATATACTCATAAGGTATAAGATTCATCCCATCCCTAACAGCTGTCACAAGACAACACTCGGCAACCACATAATAAGCAACCCTCTCGTAGAACCTCAAGGGCGCATCTATCAACACTATAGGATCATATCCAGGTCTCCCAAAAGTCTCGTTGATCCGCTTAACAGTCGAATACGTCTCGGCTTTCATCTCTTTGACATCTTTCCCTTTCCCTCTCGCCGGATTAGCTATCTGCACAAGTACAACCTTCCCTTGCCACTCGGGATGCTGCGTGAGAAGCTGCTCCATAGCTAAGAGCTTTAGAGATATCCCTTTGAAGATGTCCATGTCGTCAACACCGAGCAGCATCGTCCTCCCCTTTTTACTATACTCCTCTATAAGCTTCTCAACTTTGGCTTCAGTCTCGGGTAAGGTGAGAACAGACTGAAGCTGACCCATGTGGATACCAACAGGTAGTATCTTTATGCTCACGGTTCTACCGTAATACTCAAGTCCAATGTACCCTCTCTTGGACTCATAAGTCAAACCAAGCATCCTACTACAGCAAGACAAGAAGTGCCTAGCGTAATCAAACGTATGGAACCCTATCAAGTCAGAGTTCAGCAACGCTCTAAGCAGCTCCTCTCTGATAGGTAGAGTCTTGTAAATCTCCGAAGAAGGAAAAGGACTGTGGAGGAAGAACCCGAGTTTAACACGGTTAAACCTCTTCCTCAAGAAGGTAGGCAGCACCATGAGATGGTAATCATGTATCCAGACGAAGTCATCCTCGGGGTTGATCACCTCCATGATCCTATCAGCGAAGATCTTGTTGACAGAGACGTAGGCTTGCCAGAGAGAGCGGTCAAACCTGCCTCCGAGATCAGGGGAGAGAGGCAGCATGTAGTGAAACAGAGGCCAGAGCTGCTGTTTGCAGAAACCGTGGTAGTATCTGGTGTAGAGATCGAGAGGCAAGAACGTTGGGACGCACTTGAATTTTTCGAGGAGGAGCTGGTAGACTTCTTCTTGCTCGTTGGGGTGGATGTCTTCTTTTAAGCAGCCTACGTAGATGACTTCGATGGCTTCTTCGTTTCCTCCTAACCCGGCTTTTAACTGGAGGAGGAGAGAGTTCTCGTTTAAAGAGAAGGTCCAAGATTTGCTGCAGTGACAATGGGCTGTGCTTGTACTAGTACTAGTCTCGACTTTTCTCTGAGCTCGTATTGGTAACTCGTTGGCTACGATGATGATACGGTCTTTTGGAGGGGGATCAGAGGGGAGAGTTTGTTTGGAGTCGTTGTCGATGTTGGACATGATTCCAGCAACGGCCATGATGCGAGGGATCTGGCGGTTCATGCGGCCGAAGGTGGGAGAGTCTCCTGAAGCTAGCTCGAGTAGGTTTGAATAAGATCTTGAAACCATTTCTTGGGATTAAATGGTGGAAGAAAAAGAGAGAGAAACTTTTTGTTTTGTTTGTTGTTGTCTTGTAAGAAATCAGGTTCTTGGTTCAGACAAAGCAAGGGTTGAACATCGGACAGAAGAAGATTGGTCTTTAAAGTCTTGAGGAAAAGGAGAAAAGGGAATAGATTCAATTTACAGCTTGAAAGCAGCTTGAAAACATTAAACGTGAGGTTTAAATTTTGTAACAAAAAGAGATTTTTTGACTGTTGATGATGAGAAATGCTTATGCTGTTTTGGATGGACGGTTTGAGTTTTGCTTTTTCTAAAATGCTTGAGAGTGAGATTAGGAATTTAAAATTCTATAATCGAAAGAAAAAGAAAAGTACGACTCTTTTCAGACACAAGCTTGTGCGCATGTGAACTGTACTCTTTAGTTTTGTTTCAATGGAAGATGTACTGTAAAATTTAAGCACAATCCGAATAGATTCAAATCCAAAAGAACTGACATGAATATATTTAACTCGAAAGGAACCGATTGATATCCGCCGTAAATATGAATATCTAAAACTTTATATTTCACTTTATAATTTAGCTGTAATATTTTTTGTTTGTAATTTCTTATTATTTTTATAATAGTTTCAAATAAGAAAAAAAATAAAAGATAATTAAATGTTAATTGTGTTAAAAAAATGTTAATTATTAATATTTTTAAAATAGTTGTAAAATTTTAAATAAATATAACTGATTTCAGTTAATTTTTTTGTAACACAGATTAAAATAACTACGGTCCAAAAAATCAATTTAGATTTGAATTAAAAACCAATCTAGTACTCAGATCTAGTAAAATTATTAACAACCGATTATTCGCTTCTTCTTTTTTTTTTTGACAACAATTATCCTCTTCTTCAAACTGTTAATAAATAACAAATCTCTTTAGTAAGATGTATTTGAATCCTGCGATCGAAGATGATTTGGTAAGAGACCTATGTATCGAACGGTCAAAAACCTAAAAGAGCATGCAAAATAGGATGTATCCTCACGCGGAGAATTTATTTGATCTTATCCGTTAGTGGCTTAGACCAAAGCGGGACCCATGAGTAGCTGTCCGAGCAAATAAATTAGTTAAGAAATGAATAATGGGGTTTTGGTATCAGCGAGACAACCACGTGGTCTCTGTTTATTTACCGCTAATAGATTGTTCGGCGTACTACGTGGCGAGATCTTGAGCTTTTGTCAGCAAAAGAGTGAGTATTCAATGTGATCCAACATCTAAATCATTTAAATACAAAAAAACTTATACGAACTTTATCATCTCCTCTTATCACTATCGATTCTCCCAAAAACTAAATACAAAACATACAATGTGATACAGCAATTAACTTATAAATTAGCTTTAATCAGATAAGTTTATGTTGCCGAGAATATCGGTAACGTAGACTATTTATAGTATAAATTAGTCTAGGGACACAGCAACTGGGGGCATGTCTAGTAAAGTTTGGCAACCTACAAGGCAATTCGTTGAAAATGATTTATAGTCTTTTGCAACAAACTTTGCGTTGTAAATATAAAGAGTTTGGTCACTGTAATTTTATAAGTGCTTGGAGTTGTCTTCATAGTCTATGAGATCATGAAATGAAATTTGAACTCAAGAAAAATGCATAATTATCATTAATCAACAACATACCACACATGAACTTTTGATGTCTCCAAAACTGCATATATAGTAAGGGAATTAATGCAAGTGTCTTTATTTTGTTCACTAGACGGGGCCTTGAATCACATATACAATATTTTCTTAGAAACTAAAAAAAAAAGAAACTCCAAAATTAGTACCTTAAGACATTCATGACCTAACTGAAAGAGCTTAATGTAATAGGATTTGTTTTGTGTTAAAATAGAGAGAATCCTGAGAAATTTATGGTGATTATTTTTAACATCGTTCACACATATACAGAAGTTACAATATAAAAAAATTCTTAAATATATTACAAATCGGAGAAGATTTCTTGCAATTATATGATTTTCAGCATATTACAAATCGGAGAAGATTTCTAGCAATTATATGATTTTCAGCTATTAGTTATTATAAACATAATTAATCTTATTATATAAAGCATAGTTTTCAAAGTTACTAATTAACATGGTTGCGACATGTGTCATTAGATTTATTAAGATGGTGACATGTGTTAAAAATATGATATAATTCTTTTTTGTTTATGATTTAAAAGATATTTAAAAAAGGAAAATTTTCATTACAAAATATTACTTTAAATTCTTTTTTTTTTAGGATTTTAGAAAAAGAAACTACTATTACATAGTCTTTTACATTGCTTTTATAGAATTTTAGAAAAGGAAAACTGTAAGATTGTTAAAATATTTCATAGTAATTTTCAATTTTAAAAAACAATCTACACAAAAATACTTTTTAAAGTAAATTTTATTTTTTTTACTATTCTAAAACATATTGTGACATATTTTATCTTATTTTTATTTAAAGAGATTTAGAAAAGAAAAATTTTCATTACAAAATAGCCTTTTATATCTTTAAAAAAAATATTCGAAAAATTACTCTTGCATAATCTTTTACAATTATATATTGTTAAAAATATTTGATAGTAATGTTTTTAAAAGTTGAAACAAAAATGATTGTAAGAAGCTACAAGCAAATAATTAGTTTTTTTATATCATAGTTTTACTTCCTAACCAAAAGAGAATTGTAAAAATTTATTTGATAATTAATATTTTAAGAGAGTATTTGATGATTAACATGATACTAAAAATTATTTAATTAACAAATAAATGTAAAGTTAGTATTGATACAAATTTTAAAATAGCAATTTTAAATTTATTTATTAATTAATAAAAATAATTCTTCGCTATGAATTTATTTTCTTCTGAAATTTTAAAGAGAAGATAATTGTAATAGGTTATATGAAAGTAATTTCCTTTTCTAAAATCATAAACAAAAATGTAAAAGAGTATTTACTGTTATTTCTATTTTTAATTGTAAATAAAAAGGAGATTTATCAAAGAAAATGTTTTCTTAAAAAATCCTAGCAAAATAAAATTTCAAAAAATTATTTAATAAAACTTTAAATTAGTACATAAGAATGTGTATAATGTTTTCATTGACTCCATTGACGTATTTGACCTTTTTTTACTTTTAATTCAATTTCTTATTTCAAATTATGTTCAGTTTAAACGTTTAGGTATAGTGTTTTCTTTAATCCTAGCTACAAATGTTATATCAAATCATCTATATACCATGATCATAAAATATAAATTTTAACTTGAACTTACATGTTAAAACATGATTTAATTATAAAATAAATCTCATACAAAATATATAAAAATTAAATTATTAAACTATAATAAAATAATGTATTATTTTAAATTTTTATTAAATTAAAATATCAAACAAAATCCGTTGCAATGCAACGGGCTCATATCTAGTAACAAATATACTGTGAATTGTGTTGTTGTTAAAAAAAATATACTGCTAATTCTCTCCCTTTTTTTTGTTACAATTTAACCATTTACTATAGCCCCTACTGACATGCATGGATCTGCTAGCTTTTCTAAATGTAGTACTCACTGTCTCTAGATGAAACTAATGGATCTTTTAGACTTAGCTTATTGGAGCAAGTGGAAAGGTTTCAAGAAGAGCTCTAAAGATTGTTCAGGACTTGAGAAGGTCCCAAACAAGACTTGGTACGTATATCCTCAATGGCTCGGCTCTCAGCTCAAAGTATCAGATTCAATGGACAACACACATCTTGCTATTGCAGAGACCAAAACGTTGATATTCCCTCAGGTCTCTGAAGGAACGATAGAAATGAAATATGCTCAACTAAAGTCTTAGAAAATATACTTATAGCAAATTTATGGGAAAAAAAGAAGTGGGTAATGCAAAATGCCAAATAACACATGATGTGAAGACTAGCATGATGCGCACAAGACTCAGCAAACTTAACATCACTGTAAAGAGTTTTTATGATCCAACATGGTTGTTGCAATACATTACATGAACACAACTTGAGACCATCAGATACAATATATTTAACATGATTCTTCCATATCTCCCCTTCTTCATACTTTTTAACTCATAGTTTCGAAACAGGCAATCCTGAAAAACACCCCAAAGAATATACATTAGAGTTTGAAATAGTCTAAGGCCTGAGTATGATGTGCATTACCTAAGGCTTTTGAGTTGACAATGCTTGGGCTAGCATTGGGCGGTGAAGCGTTTTCGTTCAAGAATGGGTCGACCCGGTTAGGGTCACTCCAAATTGGATATCCTTTGATCCTTCCCTGTTAAAAAAACATTTTCAGAATAAGATGGATCACAACTTTTAGTCATTTTAATCCTATATAAAGAGCTTTTGAAGATGAGAATGCATACGAGGACGTTGAGTGCTGCAAGCGTAGCCATTCCTTCACGAGTCCACTGTCAACATCATCAGCAGAAAGTTAAGTCAGTTCTGTTTCTCTATTGAAGACAAAGAAACATTTTCAGTTTGGGCAAACCTTGGAAGCAGAAGCAATGTGAGGAACAACAATAGCATTCTTCATATCAGCAAGCCCTGGTTTCATGAAAGGCTCTTCCTCGAACACATCAAGACCAACTCGAAACATCGGGTTCTCTCTCAGATGATTGACCAGAGCTACCTCATCGATCACGGGACCTCTACTGCAGTTCACAAGGATTGCTTCCTGAGAGCAACTTAACTCAAGTCACAACAAGAACAAGAACAAGATTGAGCAAGATACAATATAGAAACCGAAGTCACCTTTTTCATCATGGCAAGCCTCTCCTTGTTGACAAGATGGTAAGTGGTTTTGTCCAACACAGGGTGAAGACTTATCTGTTTTTATTTTTATTTCAGACAAAAAGAAGTTGAGTTTCTAGGTAAGAGAGATACACATAACAATGTTACTAATGATATTTCAGCTACCAGATCAGCCTCTCTTAACACCTCCTCCATGGAAGAAGCTCGTTTCCATGTCACAGGTTGTTCCCCGTTTGCTTTCAAGAATTGTCCATAAGCTGCCATTAACCATTACCTCACACATATAAAATTCAAGTAAAACTAAAGGAGAAAGAGTATTGTACAAAGAAACTGTATATATTTAAATACCTGTCACAAACTTCTCAAGACGAGTGGATTGGTAAAGATCAAAGTAGATCAAATTCATCTTGAATCCTTCAACCTATTTTGAAATTAACATGTCAAAAAAAGGAAGCATATAATTATAAAATGCCATAGCAAGAAGCTTTGCTTTACCATCATCCTAGCATAAGCAGAACCAATACGTCCAGCTCCAATCACTCCCACGGTCTGTCCTTTAAGTAAGTTCCCCACAAACCTACAAGAACCAAACAATCATCTTAGCCTCTAAACAGGTTTCTTGACTTTAAACCGGTTTCTTGATTTTAAACCGGTTTCTGATTTTCTTGGTTTTGTCTTACAGATGAGGAAGCCATCCTTCGTACAAGCCAGCTCTCATGAAACCGTCAGCTTCAACAATCCTTCTCGCGGCAGCAAGGGAAAGCGAAGCGGCTAGCTCGGCTGTAGTCTCAGTCAACACTCCCTATCCAACACAAAAACATAAACACTTTGCCTTCCAACTAGTTTCAGTTATATAAACCGACAAGAAAATAAGAACATTACATACCGGAGTGTTACCAACGGCGATGCCATACTTATTGGCGGCTTCAACGTCGACGTTGTTGTAACCAACGGCCATGTTACTGAAAGCTTTCCCTCCAGCTTTGCTCAGAGCTGAAAACAGTGTCTCTCCCCAATCTTCCGTCAACTATAAACAAAAACTTAAAACCGTTTTTTTTTTGAACTTTCGTATGTATATAATATAGACACTTTTGTGTTCCACTCTTTCATTTCATTACCTGACCGATGACTCCATCACACTTGTTTCCAATCAGATCAATGATATCTTCTACAGACAAGATTGTCTTCTTCAAATGACATATCTATATATATTCAAGAAGACAAGGTTTTAGAGTTTGAACTAATCAAGATTAGTAAATATTCTTGATGTGTTAGAAGTTTACCTCGACGCGACAACCTTGGTCGACCAAGAGGTTGATCCAGCGAGTTCCAGGCATCGGTTTCGTGCTGACGACTCTGTACTTCCCATTAGGATTATGCACCTCAATCGCCATCGGTTTCGCCATGGCAGAGAAAAGAACAAAGCTTCAAGAATGAGAGAAAAGTGGTTGTGTGGCAAGAATATGGAAACAGAGGTCCTGGCTTTAATCTTATGTCAGTAGTGAATGTTAATTTGTGGTTTGAAATCGAGATGAAGATCCAACGGTCGGTTTTGCATGGTTATTATCTACGTTTTTTGTTTTGTTTTTGGTGTGGTTCATAAGTTTTGAGGATTACATTGGTCTATGAGCAACGACAAGAACTGATTCTTGTGTATTATCTGAGTCTGGACCTTACGTTTCGGAACCAGATAATGCTGACATGTTGCATGGAAAATCTTAATCCAATATTCATTCTGTTTCGTAAAGAATGGACACTTTTCATGCTAAAGAAATGATCGAAACTATGTCAAGTCAGTAAAAATTATTTTTCAAATCAATATGTTTTATACGATACAATTGATGATGTCAAATAGCTTTTGATGGTAGTGGGTGGATCTACCACTACCTCATCCATCGTCATCTCGAAGTATAGCAACTAACAATAAAATGAGTTAAAATTAAATTAAGTATAATTGCATCAAAATTTTAAAATGATTTTCTGTAAAAAAAAAGAAAGTCAAAATGACACTGTGAAACAGGAGTATAAATAAACTGTAATCAGATTATATTTACAAACAGAAATTATGTCAAAAGGCAAATCAATATTGTTTAAAAAACATAGGAAGATGGTTCTACAGATAGTAAGAAGAAGAAAAAAAGTGTTGCAGGTTCAGAAGAAGGAAGGAAGGAAGATCAAGGCTTCTTCTGCTGCTTCTCTATATCATACAGTACACAGACATCTGCAGCTGTTTTCATCTGAAACAAACACCCGCAAAAAAAAATCAGATTAGAAACCAAAAAGGAGCTTTAAATGTAATGATTTAGCAAAGAAGAAAGCTTAGCTTTTACCTGAATGATGTTGACTGTTTGTTTCATCGACCAACCGAACAATGTCAAAGCCAATAGGAAAGAGAGTGGTGAAATCTGAGTTAAAGTGGAAACTACGACCTGCAATGGAACGAACGAGAGGAGGAGCCATGCTTTAGTGTAGTTTGAGTAGAAAGTAAAGAAGGAAAGGGAAAGGGAAGAAGGGAGAGCTAACATTGAGGAGATTTTCGGTTTGGTTCTTTGCAATGAGAAGGAGGATGATATACAGAACCTCGCAAGAAACACAGCAATAGCACATGAAGATCCGGTTTCCATAGTAGAGTCTGAAAAGCCAGCTTGTGCTGTCTTTCACATCTTTATGGCTGCTCTTCCCTGCTAGAAACGTACTGCAGAGAGTAGAGTATTATTACAAGTTAAAAAAAAAAGAAACAGGAGAATTTGAAAAGAGTGGATTTGGGGTTTAACCTGTACATCTGAAGCCAATGACTAGCAATATCCAAAGCCAGTAATGAGAGGAAGACCAAGCTAGGCCTGTAGACTTGAGATAGAATCACGAGTAGACACGCTGTGCTTACTCTATTATAGCAAAAAAGCACCACCACCCAGATTTTAATGAACTAGATCAAGAAGGGGTGATCATTCATCGCATATATGTAGGAAAAAAAAAGATTCACCTATCTGTCACCATGTCGAGAACCGCTCCAAATGTTGAAACTAAGGAAGAAAGAACGAGGAGTGAGTAAAGTTCTAGCTACCAACAAATCATTGTAATGTCATGTCTTAACTTATAGAATAACAATGAGGCCATTGCAACATGAAATATAGTCTTTTATGTAAACAGTAGCAACATACAGAGTCTCAATCTTTCTTTATTTTATTTCTAAAGCCACAGGAAACCACCAGACAGTTAATAAAAAAGATACCTTGGTTGAATCTACGAGCGCACCAGCCATCCACAGCATCACAACAAAAGCTGTAGGGAGAGAGATCCACATTGATCAAAACAAGACTACTAAGCCATTACCCAAAAATAAAAAATAAAAATAAAAGAAAGTTGCAGGAAACTACAGAGCAAGTCTCACCTGAAGAAATAGAGGAGTGAGAAGAGTGTTTTGTTGGAGAAACACACAGCAAAGGCAACAATGTTCAAGAGAACTCTCATGTACCCTAAGAAAAGCAATTCAATAATCAACAATCAGTCTCACACTAAATAAATATCTAAAGAGAGATATCAGAAAAGAAAAAAAAGACGCACCAACAATATTAGGTATATAAAGGTAAACAGACAACATTTCTGGTCTAGCTCTCTCCTCCTTCTTCCCCATTTTCACCTGCACAGAGCTTAAAAGGAGCAAACTTTCTCACAACCCATCACCGGAAATGGCAATTAGACACGAACCCAATCTCCCTTAAACCCCAAAACTGAAAGCCCTCGAAATCGAACAAAACTCACTTGGTGGAGACGGGTTCAGAGTTGGCGACAATCTTGAAGTGAAAGAAGAAGAAGAGATCTGTGTAGCAGGGAGGAGGCTCTCTCAAGTTACTTCAATGCAAATCGAATCGAATCAGATTCGCAGCCATTGCCAGGTAATGATGTTATCAATCTGGGCTGATTCCTTTACAGCATTCAAAAACAAAAAGTGGAAATTTTCTGATTTAGAATTTGTCAAATGTTTTATATCAAATGAACCCCTCAAATTTTAAACATTCTCAATATTTTTCGGATTGTTGTGAAACATTATTTAAATTAATTATCAAATAAACCCTCGTAGTTTACACATTCTTGATGTTTTCGCTGCAGATAATGAAATATGGCCACATTCATCCAAGTTGGAATATTCTTTGTAAAGTGAAAGTGCACAAGAAACAAACAAAACAGTTTCATTATACTTCTTTTTTTGCAATACAGAAAGAAATGAAAGTATAGACTTTGGTCTTTGATTACATAGTACTTAGTAGGTTTTATCATCTCCAATGGAGTCTACACCGTGAGGTCACCACGCTCCATCTGCGCGTGTGCTTATCTATTGATACAATCTCTTTGAGGCCCAAACAACTTATATGGCCCATACAACTCTCCAATAAACGGGCCTTCTTCAATTGTAATGCTGTGTGATTTTCTTTTCTTCGAGAAATCTTACATCCAGAAACCCTGAAAATGGAGTCGAACTTCAGTGGTGTCACTTAGCCACTAGACTAAAACTGACTCGGCAACGCTGTGTGATTTATTTCCCAGATTCGTAATCGTCACCAAGTGATAAAAGATTATTGAGGGTCCTTTGTGTAAACCACACTACATACTCCACGTAACTTTGCTTGGTGTGGTCTAATTCACACTGATTAAAATTAAGGAAAATAACTTATTTTTCTATTTTTTCGGATAAAAAAAATAATCTATTTGGACCGTAACAATTTCAGTCGTACCAATTGAAGAAATGATCAATACTAAATACGACTTAAATTCAACTATAATAAAAAAAGACTATTTGGATTTTTAAAACATGTCAAAACTAACACGGCGTCGTTTGATTAAATCTTTTTTTTTAAATATGCTTATTCTCTCGAATCCATGCAGTACCTTTCAATATATACTAAAGTTTGAAATATATACTAAAGATGAAAGTAAATGTTTGATATATTGTTACAAATTTGAAATAATATATACTAAAGATGAAAGTAAATGTTTGATATATTGTTACAAATTTGAAATAATATATACTACTATACTTCTTCATCTTCTCTAACTAAAAATTTGGTCATAACTATTTATAATTTGTATAAAATACATTAACATATTTTTCATTATCACATCTTTAATAAACTTATGTTATACTATAATATAAATTTAAATTATACAAAATTGAATATACTTACAATTATGAAGCTATTTTTAAAAGTTTCAGATGTATTTTATTTTTATAAAGGAAAAATGATTGCTAGCTACACGAAGTATCAGCTATCACATGGCTAACCATGCAAACTAAATTAATGTATACCTAGCTACACGAAGTATATGATATGCATGGCAACATCCCTCAATTTAATGATGTTATGTAATTAACATCACAAGTTTAATTTCATTCATTCAAAAATTGATGTGGATATCAGAGATCGTTTAAATATTTTATTTCATCAATTGAAATATAACCAATCTGACATTAATATAACTAAATTGTATTTTAATCTGTGTTTTTAAAGCGTAAGAATATTTTTAACAAAATTTAAATTACAAAATCAATATGTTTTAATATTATTTGATAAGTAGAATTTTAGCATTTTTATTTTAGCGTATTTGATAACTATATAATTATATTATTTATATTTATATTAAATTTGAAATTCATATAAGATATTATTATTTTTAATTATAAAACTTATTTGACGTCAATGTGATATTTTATTTTCTTTAAACTCATTTGATGTCAACATAAACCATAAACCAAATATTATCTCGTGTATATAGTTATTAATTATATACTGTTAAGAATAAAAGTAATATAATAATAAAAATCTAATATTAAATTTTTGCTAAGTTTATGAATGATTTTTTTTAATGAAAATAGAAATAAAATGATTCATTAATTTAATTAATTTTACATCAAACAAATAAAATTTTAGAGTCAATATATAAATAGACATCAAATAAATTTTATAAAAAAATATCAAATAAGTATACATTACATACTAATCAAATGAATTACATATCTTTTAATAAAATATAATAACAAAACAGATTAGATAATTGAAAAAAAAATCTTATATAACTTTCATATTTTATATAAATGTAATATTATAATTTTATAGTTTTCAAATACATTAAATAAAAATGTTAAAACACTACTTATAAAAAATATTGATTTTTAAATTAAATTTTGTTAAAAATATTCTTGCGCTCTTAGAAGGCGGACTAAAATCCAATTTTAGTTAAATTACGGTCAAATTAATTATATTTAAACAGTCTCACACATCTATATCAGTTTTTGAGTGCATGAAATTAAACTTGGGATGTTAACTACATAACATCATTAAGTTGAGGGATGTTGTCATGTATTACATAGAATTCGTGTAGCTAAATATACATTAATTTAGTTTGCATGGTTAGCCATGTGACGACCGATACTTTGTGTACCCAGCAATTATTTTTCCTTTTTTAAAACTTGAATGGCAACTTTTTTATTTTTAAAATTAATATAATATACTTTGTTCAAAATGTTGGTTGTGTTAAAAGGCCTTTACCTTATTTTGCTCAAAATGTTAGACACATTAAAAAAGAACTAAATATTATATAGTATATTATATTAGTTTTGAAAACAAATTACCATTCAAGTTTTAAAATACTAAAATAATTTATATAAGAAAATTTTATAAATATTTCAAAATTTGAAGTATCTTTAATTTTGTATTATTTCAAAAAATTTATTATATATATTTTAGTATACCATAAGTTTATTATTGCTACGATGATGAAAAAACATGTTAAATTTATTAATAGAAATAAAAAAATTATCACCAAAGTTTTAATTGAAAAAGATGAACAAGTATAGTAGTATATAATGTCAAATTTGTAATAATGTATTAAACA
>OVBX01000414.1:0-42836 GCA_900406325.1 Erucastrum elatum
GACTATATCTTAATCCCTGAAAATCAAATCCCTAAACCCCAAAGTCTCTTACCTATAACACTATATCCCTTTTACCCCATTCTTCTATTTATCATATTTTCTCTTAAACCCTAAACTCCAATTAAATCCTTAAAAGCCAACAAATAATTATTATAATCAAAAAATATACACATGCATTAATTCTTAAACTGATTTATATATTTTTAAAAAAATATTTAAACATATATATTACATCATTCTGAATCATTCGAGTTTTCATCAATATCAGTACAAATGATCATCATCGATTGCATCGAACTCGTACCTTCTCCATCTGTTATCTTGTCGAAAATATCTTCATATTGACACTTATCCGGATCAATAAAAAAAGATGTCATCGGTTTGTTGTTAAGATACCTCTACTTCAGTGATACACGCTTCTTCTTGCCAAGGTGATTATTCTCCAGCAACTACTCATCCATGAGGTGTAACTTTGATAACAGCTAATCAAGTTATTCCAAAATCTCTATACCAAGTGTATCAGTTTGGTAATGCATGCTTAACACACATTTTCACAAAAGATAATGTTAATATGTTTCGTCGTAAAAGCCTTGTAAATTTACAAGGACATTACAACGAATTTTCTCTTTCCTTGTAAAATCGACGTAAATTTACATCGAAATTACAATGAGACCTTTTCCTTGTAACTTTACTATGACTTTACGACGAAATTCAGTTTCGTCGTAACATCGTAGTAATTTTCTCGTAAATTTACAAGGAATATATTTCCTCGTAATTTTTCCTTGTTATAGACATGTTTTCTTGTAGTGGATTGTCACAAATATGGATATTTCGTGAAACAAATAGCTAGTGATGACAAAGGAGAAGAAGATATATGTAATCAAAGTAGAGAGAAGTTAAAACTGCTAGTTTAGATGAATTTTTTTCCTCATGAATTATGTGAATCTTCTTCCTATGTGGAAAATCTTAACTATTTAGGTGTTGGAGGTGAAAAATGCGGTGAACTTGTATCTCTCGTCTGTTGCTATACATTTTTTTTTTTTTGCTTTAAATCTGTTGCTATACTTTTGACCTTATTTTCTCGCGTTGTTGTTGAAAATGCAAATAGTTGTGTACCAGCTAAGCTTGAAAATGCACCAACTGATATGGTTCAAGGGTGAACCAACGTATGAGACTTGATGAAAAATCTTATCAAAGAAGGCTAAGCAGCATAAACTAGCAGTATTAGTTTTGCCACCATACGTGTTGTTTTACTAGCTCTTCAGCTCTACAGCTCTTGGTTAGCATGCAACTAACATATGTTGTTTAGGCATAAACAATTTACTTATAAATGAGGTTATTGCTCGTTCAGGTGGCACTGAGAAAGCATCACCAAATGATGTGTTTATTGGACATATGACATTTTGTTTGCCATCTACTACTTTATTGGACATATGACATGTTTGTGATTGAGTACAAAGTGAATTATAATCCAAACGCTAAAAGACAAGTTTAAGCGCTGAAAAAATATAGAAAAATGATAAGAATAAAAAACAGAGAGTTGCATGACACATGTGGAAGTGGTGAAAAGTTAAGAAATTGTTGTATCATTATCTTATAGTGATTTATTTCTAATGTTTCTTACATAATATTAAAATTAAAAATCAATAAACAATTTTAAATAAAAATGTTGTTGTTTCTTTTTTTGTGTCTCATACTTGTATTTTAGTAAACCATTTTCCTATTTTTATAGCCTTGCTTTAGCAACTTCATGCGGACAAAAGAAAGAAAAAAAAAACTCATTTTCTTTTCGGATTGTAAGTCAAACAAATAAGTTCTATTATGTGGTTACTTTTCCTTATTTAGCCAAACTCTTTGAAACACATAACAAAAAGGAAAAAAAAAAACTAACTTAAAAGCAACCAACAACTATTCTAAAGTTTGAAATTGTCGCACTACAATAAAAAGTTCTGGTCTGTTTTTTTGTTCGCAAGTTTCAAAATCTGAATCAAATATTGGAGCGTGAACTTTTAAAGTTAGCTTTCAGCATGTTCGAAGATTTAGACAAACCATTGCTTAAACTCTTGTGCTTGTTTAAACAACATGAGTCAACAAAACTAATACTTTTTTTGAACAAGCACAAGAGTTTAAGCAACGGTTTGTCTAAATCTTCGAACATGCTGAAAGCAAACTTTCAAGATGTTAGATGGTTTCTATCCAGATCATTATCCAATATCCGCTGAGCCACCGGTTTCATCAGACTTGTTAACCACTAAACCACTACCACCCACGACAGGTCCATGCGATATGGACCACCGGATTACTGTTTTGACTGAGTACCCACCCAATTTCGCAGCAAGCCAAGCTGAGAGAATCTGAGGCCGGAGTGGAACTTATGATAAATTTTCAGAATGGAATGTTCATACTGAGGTATTACAACTCGAATTTTCTAGATGTCCCAAGAGTTGGTATGCGGGCAGAGAAGGTAACTGACTCTCATAGAGGCCAAAGCCTCTGTTGGTGGTCCTATAGGAGCTGTAGGTTGAGAGCAAGAGGGCCAAGAGTAACCCCAGATCTTGATACTGTCACCATTGCCAACAATCCATTCAATAACCATTTAAACTATAAAATTATTAGGGTAAAACCCGTCCTACGGGCGGATACATAATTAAAAACAATTAAAATATAATAATTTATAAAATATAGTTAAAAATAAAGTGATATTATATTGGATATTGTTTTATTCTTGTTGAAAATAGTACTTATTTTTATTTTGAAATATTATGATGAAATGTCACCATTTAACATTTTCATCAATGTTTATTTTTCATTAAAATTAGTAAGGAACATACATTATTTTTTATTTATAATCAGTACGTAAAATATATTAATTTATTCAAAACTGAAGTTGAAATCCAACCTTTCATCATAATATTCCTACCTTTATTATTTATAGGAACCTTTATTGTTTTGAAATATTATTATTTTATATTTTTTATTTACAATCAGTAAGTAAAGTATATTAATTTATTCATAAATTATTCCTACCTTTAACTTTTTCTTTGTGAATTTATTGACACTTTTAGTTTCTCTGATACATCTTTTTGTACATATTAGTTTAGATAATTCGAAAATAGAATAAATAATCTTCTTATAAATAGCTAGATCGCTCAAAATATATTACTGATAGTTACCACAAAAATTAGAAATATGTACCAAAAAAGACATATTAATATTCTAACAGATAAGTGTTTAAAATGATATATATATATATATATATATATATAGTTTTCAGAAAAAAATCAGTGATTTTTTATTCGTATTCTATTATTTTTTGTATTTTAATTTATTATATATATCATTATATTTTTTATATTTTTATTTAACAAATTTACTATATATTTTCTTCTTAATTTTTAAAATTTTATATCCAGTATTTTAGAATCATTTAAATATCATATCATGTTTAAAATATATAAGATGATATAATTTCGGATCAAGTCACATTTGTTCATTAAATAGTTTCTTAGAAATCTAATCACATCATCTTTTTTTATGTAATCACATCATTGAAAATTCAGTGTTCAGAAAACATAAAGAGAAAAGTTTTTACAAACAAAGTCTGAGATTTACTATATTATACGTACATAATGAGTGAACAAAAGAATTAACTTTGTAAATGAGAGAGAAGGGAGACTAAAAGTAATAGGATACAACTTTTGTTGAACCTGCTTCCTTAGAAACAATTTCTTCTCATGTGTGAACTGTTCTAGAGGACATTTCTTCAGTTCAAGCTGATCAATCAATTGTACCAAAACAAAATTGATCAATAATGAAGATAAACACAGTCAAATTTGTTCGTCTACCAAGCTGGCAATAGTTTTAGTTACATACTGTTTCTACTATGGTACTTTCATTCCTTTAAAATTCTAAACCTTCATAAACGTTGAATAAGCTGCAATGATAACCAGAAGAAACATTTTAAAACAGTTACAATAAAGATACATGTAAACCAAGAGAGCGATGGATACACTGTAAGTCCATTGTCGCTTTCACCAAAGCAATATTGAAAAAAAGAGGGCTTCAGGAGAGAGATGATACCTTTTCAACCTCTTCCTTTGACATACCTGCAACAAAAATTTCCCGCATCATCATGAAATAGCTGAAAAAACATTCCAAAACAAATGAAAAAAATGCATAAGACAACAGTTTAGACCAAGTTTATAATACAACTTTAAGAAGCATAGTACACAACCTGCATCACTTTGTTTGAGTCGACCTTCCATTGTGTCTAAATTGTTGTCTGAACTTCTTGAATATGATATCTTTCATATTTTCAAAAGAGAAAACATAGTCTGAATTAGTTGGCGACAACCTCTCTGATTTAATTAACAATTCTCTCTTGTGTTCGCTCCCTTTCTTTAACTGCAATAACAACGACAGCCAAAAACAACACATTTAGAAACCATTTATCAATTGATTCAATAGGGTTCCTTTTCTTAAAAACCATAAACCTTTGACGTAATGTAAGACACAGCTTCCCAGCTCAGTAATGAAGTGTTATAGTTTTAAGAAATAAGACAATGGAAGAGAGAAAAAAGAAAGAGGTAAGACATGGTCTGTCTAGCCATGTATTCTAGGTTTTACACAAATGAAGTGAAAAGTGAATGAAACCAAAGTAGACTACTTTTATATGAAATGGGAAGGTGATAATGTGTTTGCTTACCAAAATTACTTTTGCATCAAGTAGAAGCATATAACTAACCATAAGTTCACCGGATTTCTTCACACTCCAAGACTCTCAGGATCTGAGGAGCCACCGTTCAATGGTGGAGCTACAACCGCCGGCCTACAAATCAGTGAGTAAAAGGGAAGAGGCCGCCATAACAGTCGCTGAAAAAGTATGAAAGGAAGCGACTGAGAGGAATGAAGTAATGATTTTTTGGCTATGTAGCTTACATATTTATAGTGGAGGATTCAAGCGAAGGATTTAATGAGGGGGTTCATTGAATGATAGATCGTATGAGTAATGATAAATTGGTGTTAATGTGATAGTCAATGAGGATGCATGAATCTAGCCGACTTCCATAACGGTTCCGAAATTCAACCAAGGTTAGAAGAAGTGGAATTGAACGAATCTTCATTGACCTTGATCGGAATTGAGCGTGGCCGGTGTAGCAAATCTTCATTGGCTGTAGGTTTAAACCGGAGTTGTTGTTAAAATGCGGCAGCGCTGTAATTCATTCGCCGACGACATTTTTGGAGAAGTCGTCTCATGTGAGGTTCTCTCATGTATTACTCTACATACTTAGCCCAGAAACCAATAATGTTAAGTCCAAAATACTGATCTGATATACTTGTTAATAAATAGAGAAAAGCCCATTAATAATTGTAATTAAGTGAAACATTGAGTATTGTCCGACCCGAACACGTGTCATGCGTACAACAACCGAGTTTATGACGTGGCTGCCTATGTGTCTTCACCAGGAGGGAGAAAACTATACTTTATATAAATAGATTGTTTATAGATTAGCCATTAAAATCATTAACTCATTAAATTAAATGAGTTATGGATGGACCCAAACCGTTTGTCATATGTATTGGTTTTATTAGTTACTCATATACGCTTAAAACCATTTTAATATGATTTGGTTTTGGTTGGTTTACTCATTTTGACATTCCTATCCAAGCTCATCTAGGTCTCATTAAATTGTAAAAACTGTGTCATTTTAAAAGTTATTCAAACTCAATTAAAATAATACACAAACATTTTTTTTGATAGAAAATAATACAAAAACTTTAAGAAGAAAATACAAAAATACTTGAGTCCCTAAACAATGGCTTATACTGCTTTATGCCATCTGCTTCCATTAATAAACCAAGTGGTAGATCCTTCAGCACCAACAACATTAATTAGTACTCACCATACACATTCGAGGTTTCATAAACGCGTCTGGTGCAAATGGGTTTTACCATTATGGGGGTGTCTTCCAAAGCCATTGCTTGACTTTGACTAAACCATAAAGAAGGCTTGCATCCAGAAAATACTGACATTTTTTCAAGTATTTAAGATCAATTCTTTAGTGACATTCAGTATAATATCAATTAGGCTAAATCTTGAAGTGTTTGACCCACAACTTTGACTGCGATCATCGGTCAACGATTGATTCATTAGAGAAAAACAGCTTTTGAAAAAGTAAAAGTCATAGACTTATAGAATATGGTAATATAATTCTGATGAGTGTGTGTATATAATAAAGTTTCAGTCATCAAATTTATACAAGAAAACTCGTATCGATTTTGACCAAATTAATTCCCCTTTTACTCTGGAGTTACATTGGTCAGCTTCTTTTTTACTCACCTGCCACCCTGTCAAAACCGTGCGTGTCCATGTTATTTGATTTATTTCCTCTCCTCTCTCTGTTCTCCTTTTTTTTTGTGTGATATATATTAAAAACAATTAAAAATTGAAAAATATCTGGATCTTCAGGTTGTTATTGGATCTCCTCTGATAAGTGAAAATGGATTTACAGTAACAATCCCTGGAGAGGGATAAGGAGAGAGACGAGATTAGTCTTCTATTTTTGCTCATTTACAACCTTAAAACCTGTCTTAAAATTTGTTACTCTTTTTTCCCTTTTTTCTTTTGTCTGCCTGGATTTCGTTTGCCTTCTTCTGCTCTCTCCCTCTCTCTCTCGCTCGATTCAATTTGGGCGAGATAGGGTTTCATTACCGGATCTGCAAAAAAGCTTGTATCTTTATATGATTTGTATAGATCTCTCTCTAGCCCATCTGCAAAAATGTAAGCTTTCCTCCTTTTAATTCGTCTCTTATCTCGATTAGCTTTGATTGGTTGTGTTCTGATGTGTTTTAATCTATCGTGTTTCGCGTGTGATTTGGGTTCAGGGTTCGAGCTCTTTCAATGAACTGAAACTAGGGTTTCATTCAGAAACCGAATCTGGTTATGCTTAGACAATAAAGTTCGAGACTTTGTGCCCTAAAGAGCTGATTTAATAGCTTTGATTCAGATATGATCAAGCAGATATTTGGGAAGCTGCCAAGAAAGCCTTCAAAGTCATTGAACAATGACTCCAACGGTGAAGGAGCTGTTAACTCCTATTACGCCCCGAACCCATCAGCTTCTGGCTCACGCGTAGCAGCAAACGGGACTCTTGCTCCCAACTCTAACAAGATCAACATTCAAGCACCTTCTGGTGGTGTATACGAGGCCTTGCCTAGCTTCAGAGATGTACCCATCTCCGAGAAGCCTAACCTCTTCCTCAAGAAGCTGACTATGTGCTGCGTTGTCTTCGACTTTAGAGACCACTCCAAGAACCTCAAGGAGAAAGAGATCAAGAGGCAGACGCTCCTCGAGCTCGTTGACTATGTAGCATCTGTTGCCGTGAAGTTCAACGAAGCTGCGATCCAGGAGCTGACGAAGATGGTTGCTGTGAACCTCTTCAGAACGTTCCCTTCAGCGAACCACGAGAGTAAGATCCTTGAGATGCACGATATGGAAGACGAGGAGCCTTCCTTGGAGCCGGCTTGGCCTCACATTCAAGTCGTCTACGAGATTCTTCTAAGATTCGTGGCCTCTCCCATGACCGACGCAAAGCTCGCGAAGCGGTGCATTGACCACTCCTTCGTCTTGAAGCTCTTGGACTTGTTTGATTCCGAGGATCAGAGAGAGAGGGAGTATCTCAAAACCATCCTCCACCGTGTCTACGGGAAGTTCATGGTGCATAGGCCTTATATAAGAAAGGCCATCAACAACATCTTCTACAGGTTCGTGTCCGAGACTGAGAAGCATAACGGCATTGCGGAGTTGCTGGAGATTCTTGGGAGTATAATCAATGGATTTGCTTTGCCTTTGAAAGAAGAGCACAAGCTCTTCCTTGTCAGAGCTTTGATCCCTCTCCACAAGCCTAAATGTGCTTCGGTCTATCACCAGCAGCTTTCTTATTGCATTGTTCAGTTTGTGGAGAAAGACTTCAAGCTCGTGGATTGCATCATCAGGGGACTTTTGAAGTATTGGCCTGTGACTAACAGCTCCAAGGAAGTGATGTTTCTTGGTGAGTTGGAAGAAGTTTTGGAAGCTACTCAAGCCGCTGAGTTTCAGCGCTGTATGGTCCCTTTGTTCCGACAAATAGCTCGTTGTCTCAACAGTTCACATTTCCAGGTTATACTTCTTGTTTTTTTGTGTGTTTGTCTCTTGACGAGTCTTGTTACCTATAAGGAAGTTGTATTGTTGGTTGTTAGGTTGCTGAGAGAGCATTGTTTCTATGGAACAACGATCACATAAGAAACCTGATCACTCAGAACTATAAAGTGATCATGCCTATAGTCTTCCCAGCTCTTGAGAGGAACACGCGTGGACATTGGAACCAAGCGGTTAAGACTCTGACTCTAAACGTGAGGAAAGTGTTCTCAGACATTGACCAAGCTCTCTTCGATGATTGTTTAGCTAAATTCCAAGTGGAAGAAGAGAATAAGACAGAGGTTAAAGCGAACAGGGAAAGAACATGGAAGCAGTTAGAAGATTTGGCGGCTTCGAAGACCAACGAGGCAGAGCTGGTCCCAAGATTTATGTCCTCGGTGAATCTTGCAAGCAGCTCTGAGTCCTCAGGGTAGGAGGTACTGTGGTTTCTGCTCTGTTATGTCAGCTTATACTTTTAATGGTAACGGATACAGATTCGGGTTTTGAGTTGTTGAATCGGCTTTCTTGAGGCAACCAAGAAGATATTCGAGAGAAGAGAGAGAGAGAGGGCATTGAAATACTTTTTAACAACTTTTTTTTGTAATGGGTTTACTTGTTGGTTGCTTGTGATCTTCTTCTTCTGGGAATGGGCAAAACAACATATTATGTACTGTAAGAAACTATAGTGGATGGTTCTTGAGAGACGAATGTATAATTATTTTGTTTAATTTAATCTTTTGGATCAAATTGTGAATGTTTTATCTTTCTTTCTTTCTCCAATGTTCTCAGATTACTTTTTTTTCTGCAGACTTTTCTTGCAACTAGGTATGGTCTTATGATTGGAAAGTTATATATTTATTTTGGATATATTTTTGGATATATTTATTTTGGATATATTTATTTTGAACATTCTGTTACATATAGAAAGCAAAAAACAATAAAGTTTTTAGTAATTTGAATGGATATGGATCTTAGAAAAACACTTACTTTGGCAGAAACACAATGGGCTGAGACACATATACGGAACATACAAAATGTAACACCACACATGCCGTGAACCGAACGTCCATTTCAGGTAGATGATGTTTTTCAGGTAGATGATGTTTTAGAGATGGTATTTGAAAAGAAAATGATATTTTTTTCTGCACATGGATGGTATTAGTATGCTTGAAGGTTTTATGGATTAATGAGGGTTCGAAATGTCAGTGCTACATCTCCCTTCTCCATGTGGAGATGGAAGGCTAATCTGAGAAATGGAATGTATGCGGAATCACTTTTGCAACGGATTGTTTTTAATTGATGAAAATGGTTTCAGAACCATAAGAATGACTGGTTTTTGCAAATTACTTAAATAAAATATCAAAACCTTAAAGGAAATGCTTTTTTAACTCAGAGTTCATTCATGTATTCTACACTCAAAATTCAGAAGCTGGTCGTCTAGCACATATTGCCGAAAAACAACTGTCTTTCGTCGTCTATATGGATGGGGAGTTCAATGTTCGATTAACAGAGTCAGTTTGAGTGTTTATGTTAATGACAAAAAGATAAAATTAGGTTCTTTGTATATATTTATTTTGAAATTGTAGATAAAATAGTGTTTTTTATACTTTTGGATATTTAAGATGATTAATAATTTAATTCAAGTATATTCAAAAAATTATCTAAATATCCAAAATTAATTTAAATATCTAGATGTTCAAGAGGCTTTACAAAAAGTACATAATCTGTTATCTAGAAAATTTGTCTAAACATTCAAAATTAATATAAATAGATATGTGTGAATAAAAGAAAGTACTTAAATGGTTATTGTAATTAATTAATTTAAATTGATTTTAAATGCAGTGACATAATCTGTAAATAAAAAGAAATACAAAAAGACATAACTTAATTTAATGTAAATGCAATAGCTAAATACGTAAATAAAAAAGTACTTAATCTGTTATCTATGTTTCCAAATAGTTTTACACATTTACACAATTTTTTTTGTATTTCTGAATGCAAAATGTGTATATAAAGTGAAGTACTTAATCTCCTATCTATGTTTTCAAAATTAATATAAATATCAAGATGTTCAAGCACCTGAGTAAGACTTCACTATGTTTCTCTGGCAATGTTTCTGAGAGATCTTTAAACTCAAAAGAAGATTTAAACTCGAAAAAGGTTTAAAGAAGGTAACAAACTAGATTTGTGGGTTTGGTTGTGGTACACATGAAAGTATTGTTTGTCGACTTTTGAGTTGTCTTGGAGTATTTGTATGTTTTGATATTGTGAATGCAAAACAAATAACGTCTGTGGCGCTTGAGCAAAACAAAGAAGAAAGTGTGGGTCAAGAGCAGGAGATGGAAACGACCCATAGGTAGGAAGAGAACCCACAAATAATAGGTGTAAAGATATATAAACTATATGAAACTAACGTCGTGGCTAAACTGAACTTTAGTCGGAGCCTCCAGTTCTTGGGGTAAAGAACTCACAGCTGGAAGTACCGCTACATGGAAGCAGTTAGAAGATTTGGTGGTCCCAAGGTAAAGATGGAAACGACCCATTGGTCTCTTCAAAGACCAATGAGACCAATGAGGCAGAGCTGGTCCCAAGGTTTGTGTCCTCGGTGAATCTTGCAAGCAGCTCTGAATCCTCAGGGTAGGAGGTACTGTGGTTTATGCTCTGTTTTGTCGGCTTATACTTTTACTGGTATAGATATATATATATATATACATATTCGGGTTTGAGTTGTTGAATCGGTTTTCTTGAGACAACCAAGAAGATATTCGAGAAAGGTAGAGTGGAGTGTGAAGTATCTCAGTTCTGATCATTGAATACTTGATACTTCTTTTTGGTATGGGTGCATGGGTTTACTTGTTGGTTGCTTGTAATTTTTTTCTTTTGGGAATGGGCAAAACAGCATATATGTACAGTAAGAATCTACAAGGGATTGTTCTTGAGAGACGAATGTTATTTTAAAATTTTGCAAAACAGCATATATCATATACTTCCATATATATCTTTCAAACTATAACCTCACTCCAGATGTCTCCGAAATAAAAGTATGAAACATATTTCTCCATGAAACTATAGTATAGCTCTTATATCTCTTCAAAATAAAAGTTCGAAAGTCATAACTTCATAAAAAATAAATTATTCAGTTTAAACCTATAAATTAAAACCGTTTCGGTTAATTAAACCAGTTTTAGACCAATAAAGACCTGATTAAGATCCGATAACAGCAATCAAAAAATAAATTATAAACCATGATGCAATTAATCAACCAAAACAGTTTTAACTTATAGGTGTAAACGGATCTTAATTGGGTCGTTATTGATTTAAATCTAGTTTAATTACAAAAAGTTTTAATATATAGATTTAAACTAAGTAATTTAATTTTACGAGACTATCACTTTTGAACTTTTATTTTGATTTTTTATGGAGAAATATGTTTTGAACTTTTATTTTAGGGACATATGAGATGAATCATAGTTTGAGAGGTCAAAGTTTGATCTTATAAATATTTTATTTTTTTTTATTTCAAATAATATTGGTCAAATCAGTGTAAATGTAAATGCATTTCTTTCTTTTTTTTTAACTCGACGAAAGTTGACATACATAGTGTTGATAGAAACAAAAATCAAAGAACACAAATCAAAAAAAAAAAAAAGACATAAACAGAACCTAAAACTCATCTATGTCCACACGTCTGTCTATTCCCTCCACCTTTCCAAAAGAATTCGATATCAATGAAACTGACCTAAAGAACCAATGTCTTGAGCGATCCCAACCCTGAAGGGAACATCACCAAGCCGTACTAGAACCAGCAACATCAGAAACAATTGTGAGATCAAATCTACATCAACTCCAACAGCTGTTATCCTTGTGAAATTTGCATGACCAGAATCCACCACTAAAACTAAGATACAAGGACAAAAGACCTTGAAACGCTACTTGAAAAAACGTCAAAGAAGACCATCAGTTCTTACACGCGGACACTCGCAAGGCAGCCAAGTGATCTACAGAACAAAAACTGCCCACCTCCTCGCAAGAGAAGAACTGAAGATCAAGTTAACTGCTTCGTTTAGAAACCATCTTCCAAAACCACAAAGGACCAAGATAAGGTCTAGTAGATACCTCCACAGCGAACATAAATCACAAAACACGAATTTAAAAAGCCAACTTAGGATGCGACAAAGTGACTGAACAACAAAACCAAACAAAAGCAGTATTCCCACGACTTCAAACTAAAACCAATTCACCACACAAAAACATAAGTTCTGGTGATCGAGATGCTAGAAAAACCATCATTCCCAGAGACACAAAGCCGGCGATAGAAATGTTAGAAGAGCCATATCCCCTCCTAGAGACAGAAAGCCGGCGATAAAAAACTTTGAAAGCTTTTTTCTTCGGAATCTTAGCCGCTCCCGGTGGCGGTGAAAACCACCAACCACCGGAGCAAGAGAGAGAAAAGACCACCGGAGTCTTATTCTTCTAAGTTCTAACTTATGTAAATGCATTTCAATTGTTTGTTTAATTTGGTTGAATATCAAAATAACACCTTTTAGGAAAAAAACTACATCAATAATATTTCTTCTGCTACGGTTAGATCAATCATCCACATAATATCAAATCTTAGAAAAAAAAACTAATACCAAAAGCTATACTCAAAAAGGAAGCAAAGTCAAACCAACAGAACTCTTATAAATTAAAGGAAAATAACCAATTAATATACACTAACAAATTTCGGATCGATAATGCGTTCACACTATCACTTCCTTCAACAAAAATGGCTGTCTTCCTCTGATTCTTGACCAAAGACATCCAAATTCCAACAGACAGAAGTTTCCAATATCAAATAATATTTCCAATAATAACCAGCGCCGATTAAAATTAATATATTCTTAATAATCATTCTCTGAGTTGAAAATAGTCAACGTCGAATTAGTCAACCTTCTACCTCTTTGAATCTCATCTCTCTTCTCTCTCATCGCTTCTTCCCCAAAGCACACGGAACAAAAAAACACAGAGAGGCCTCAAGATCTTTTCAAGAAATGAAGCTACGGATTCGAATTGCTACTCTTCTTCCTCTTCTACTTCTCATCTTCTCGCCGTCGTCTCTGTTCTTCACCGTCGAATCTAAATGCAGTGGAAGCTGCGGCATAGCTTTAGCCTCTTACTACCTCGACAACGGAACAACCCTCTCCGATATCAACCTCAAACTCAACTCTCCCGTCGCACCTTTCGATCAAGTCAACTTCGACCCGATCCTAAGGTACAACCCAAACATACCGAACAAAGACACGATCCAGATGGGTTCTCGTGTACTTGTCCCTTTCCCTTGCGAGTGCCAACCAGGAGACTTCCTCGCCCACGTGTTTAGATACGCTGTCCAATCAACAGACACTTATGACAGCGTTGCGACTGACCGTTACGCCAACCTCACGACGGAGGAGTCTTTGCAGAGGACCAACACTTATCCGGCGACTAACATCCCGCCCTCCGCCACGCTTAACGTGTCGGTGAACTGCTCTTGCGGTGACGAGAGCGTGTCCAAGGAGTATGGGTTGTTCGTTACGTACCCGCTTCGTCCTGAAGATAGTCTTGACGCGATCGCGAGTGCGTCCGGTGTACCGGCGGAGACTCTGCAGAGGTATAACCCTGGTGTTGATTTCAGATCAGGGAGTGGGATTGTCTTTGTTCCTGGTAAAGGTATGATCTTTTCTCACTTTTGAAGAGTGTTTATAGATTGATTTTGGATTATATTGACAAAAGATTCGTATGTGGAAGTTTCTTTATCTATATCATTCTCGTTCAATTGGTTTAACCTCATTAATTCTCTTTGTTGTTTCGGTTTAATCATTATAACATTCTTGATGCAGATCCCAACGGTACATTTCCACCTTTCAAGTCAAGGTATGTTTTGTTTGTTGGTTTCATTTTGTCTGTCGCTGCTTTGATTTCTGCGAACTGATGTAGTCTTCTTCTCTTGTGTTGTTTTGTAGTAAACAAGGTTGGTTCTTCTCTCCATTTCCGTGCTTTTGATGGTATCAAGAGGAAAAATGTTTATTTTTTTAATATAATTGCAAAAGCAGGTGGGCTTGGTGCTGGAGTTATAGCTGGTATATGTATAGGAGTGCTGGTGGCTCTGTTGTTGGTCTCCTTTGGCATATATTATGTTTACCGAAAGAACAAGAAGCAAGATTCTTATTCATCTTCTATCCCACTGTCTTCTAAGGTTGATCAGGGTAAGTTTTGTGTTGATCACATGTACACCAAAGGGAGAAGTGTGTTTAAGTAAGTTTCTATGAATCTGTAGCTAGCCTCCAAAGTGGGGACTTGGTCGGTACAGGAGTCTCTCCTGGCATCGCCGCCATAAGCGTGGACAAGTCTGTTGAGTTTACGTTGGAGGAACTCGCAAAGGCTACTGATAATTTCAATCTGTCTTTTAAGATAGGGCAAGGTGGTTTTGGTGCTGTTTACTATGCAGAGCTTAGAGGAGAAGTAAGCAGAGATTCCTTTTTTCATCCTTGTTAGTGTAGGTCTACATGGTACATTAAAAAAAACTATTTGATGTGTAGAAAGCTGCAATCAAGAAGATGGACATGGAGGCATCAAAACAGTTCTTGGCGGAACTAAAAGTCTTGACACGTGTACATCATGTCAACCTGGTAAAGCTAAACTGTGTTCCTATTTTAGATAAAACACCTTCTTGATCTGATGGCAAGACTTGTTATTTTGTTCATGCAGGTTCGTCTGATTGGTTATTGTGTAGAGGGATCTCTGTTCTTGATCTATGAATATGTTGAGAATGGCAACCTTGGACAACATTTACATGGATCAGGTACACAAATAATACTACTGATAAGTTGAAACTTGTGATCAATGATTAAAAAACTAAGGAGTTTAAATCTAATCTAGGACGTGAACCGCTACCGTGGACTAAGAGAGTGCAGATTGCGCTAGATTCAGCTAGAGGTTTAGAGTATATCCACGAGCACACGGTTCCAGTTTATGTTCACAGGGACATTAAATCTGCCAATATATTGATAGACCAGAGCTTCCGAGCAAAGGTTCATTCTCACTTCCTTATGGACTGAAACTATGTTATGTTTGATTTGTCATGGAACTGAGTCACTTCCGTATGTAACAGGTCGCTGATTTCGGTTTAACAAAACTGACAGAAGTAGGAAGCTCAGCAACACGTGGCGCGATGGGTACATTTGGTTACATGGCACCTGAGTAAAGAACTTGATCTCATTTCTCTCTACATAATATTTGTATACCATTATAGTGATTGTATACCAATAATGTAACTGCAGGATTGTTTATGGAGAAGTGTCTTCGAAAGTAGATGTATATGCATTTGGAGTAGTCCTTTATGAGCTGATCTCTGCGAAAGCTGCGGTTGTCAAGATGAACCAAGCCAGTGGCGAATTCCGAGGCCTTGTTGGTGTGGTTAGTATTACTATTGATTCCCTCTTCTTTGAAGACATGTATTGTCACTTAAACATTTGCTTTCTGGTGCAGTTTGAAGAAGCATTCAAAGAGACAGACAATGAAGAAGCTCTACGGAAGATAATCGACCCGAGGCTTGGGGATAACTATCCGTTTGATTCAGTATATAAGGTAAAATAATCTCTTCTCGCGTGCAATCCGGTTTATCTTAACCAAGATCGCTAAACCAAGACAATGATGTGATTTATGTTTTGATTCTGGTTTAGATGGCGGAGCTAGGAAAAGCTTGTACGCAAGAGAACGCGCAGCTACGTCCAAGTATGAGATACATTGTGGTTGCTTTATCTACTCTGTTCTCTTCAACGGGAAACTGGGACGTTGCTAACTTCCAAAACGATGATATTGTCAGCCTTATGTCTGGCCGGTAGAGTTTGCGGTTTGCTGTTTATAGAAATGACTGTTCTTGGTTTTAACTTTATAATTGATTTTTGTTAAGCATCAGCACATGTACATTCTCTATACGAACTGTGCATGTCACCTGTTGACTTCTATATGATCTTCTATAATAATTAATTTTCGACGTCGACAATCTCAGTATCTTACAGAAGTATTAAAATTTGAAACTGTTATTGATATTCTATGGAAAGCATATAAAAATTCTAAATTGGTTCATCACACTATGTTGTAGTAAAGGCGACTGGCTGGCTTAGGCCCCCATAGACTACCCACTCTGGTCTTAATGTTGTAAGAGTGTTCGAGCGTTCTGGCCTGATGTCCATAGACATGTATTAATTGCTCTGAATCTCTGACCGTATCAGTTTCTTTTGATGTGATTACTTAAGCGCAAAAGGATCTCCTAGTTCGGACTCCATTGTCTTTTGTGTTAACCATCGGATTCCACATATTCTGCAATGGAAGTTACCAACTAGCCTCTTCTCTTTTTAGTATAGTAGAGTGTAGATTGGTTAGCTGGTTAAGGGTTCTGGAATGTCCGGTTTATTATCTTTTAATTATGATGTAAACCAGCTTGGTTATTTCTGGGTTATTTTAGTTACGTTTGTATATAAGCTGACTGTAACAAACTTTATCCTTTAATGTGAAATCCGAGTTTACATCAAGAACACTAAAATGGTATCAGAGCTTTTCCGCATCGATTTCTTTGATTGAGCTCAGATTCTTCGATTTTCTCTATCTTTCTCGCGTTTTCATCATCAGATCGTTGATCGGAAGTTGATTCTCTGGTTGATTTGACCTCGAAAGCACCCAAATCACCTTCAGAATCTTCTCGTTCGTCACATATCTTCACGGAGCTCCAATCTTCTTCGATGGCGAAGCAGAGAAGAAAGACAAGAGGACGCACATCTATTTCACCAGATCCCAATTAGATCTCACCTCCTCCAGCTGCGACGAGGATTGCGATGAGTTCTACTCCTGGTCATCGTGATCGATCTCCAGCTTATCCGATGAAGAATGAATCACATGATAACATTCACAGTCCATTCTTTCTCCACTCCGCCGATCACCCAGGTCTATCGATCGTTACTCACGTTTTAGATGGAACGAACTATAACAATTGGTCTATTGCGATGAGGATGAGTCTAGATGCGAAGAACAAATTGAGTTTTGTAGATGGATCTCTCCCTAGGCCAGATGTTGCAGATAATCTGTTCAAGATATGGAGTAGATGTAACAGTATGGTGAAGGCATGGTTGTTGAATGTGGTGAACAAGGAGATCTATGATAGTATTATTTACTACGAGGATCGGTTGAGATGTGGAATGATCTATATTTGAGATTTCGAGTGAGTAATCTTCCGAGGAAGTATCAGCTCGAACAGTCTATCATGACCTTGAAGCAGGAGAATCTTGATCTTTCCACATATTACACAAAGAAGAAGACGTTATGGGAGCAGTTAGCGAATACAAGAACTGCAACTGTGAAGCGTTGTGATTGTGATCATGTGAAGGAGCTGATGGAAGAATCTGAGACGAGTAGAATCATTCAGTTTATCATGGGACTCAATGAGAGTTTTGCCGATGTTCGTGGTCAAATCTTGAATATGAAACCGAGGCCAGGATTAACAGAGATATACAACATGCTTGATCAAGATGAAAGCCAGCGTTCAGTTGGTCACTCTTCCTTGAAAGGCACAGTTAATCCATCTGCATTTCAAGTTCAGGCGGCTACTGTTACTGAGAAACCTCAAACTCTCTTGACTCATGCTGGTTATCAGAAGCCTAAGTGTTCTCACTGCCACAAGATGGGTCATACAGCTGATAAATGCTATAAGCTACATGGGTATCCCCCGGGTTCAGGTCCTTCGAAATGGAAGAAACCTCAGACGATTGGCTCCACGAACATGGCTGCTTTACCAGCTCAAGTTACTCAAGACCAACACACTGAGAAGTCTGACCATTCCAAGGAAGAAATGTCGAGAGACAAAATTCAGACTATGATCTCGTATCTTAGCTCCAAACTTCACACTTCATCGATTGAGTCCATACCTGACAGGTCCTATGCTTCTACTTCAAACTCTATGCATGTTATCTCACAAATCACAAGTACTTTTCTTGATCTATATTCCAACTCCTATTATGACATGCTTGTTTTTCAGTATCTACGGAACCGGCTGTGTCTCTTAGAGCTTGGGTATTAGATTCAGGGGCTACTGATCATGTATCTCATACCAAAGACCTTTATGTAGAGTATAGACCATTAGAATAGTACGTTTGTTACTCTTCCAAATGGTTACACAGTTCATATAGAGGGCATAGGTTACATTCAATTAACTGATGCTATCTCTCTGCATAATGTGTTGTATATTCCTGAGTTTAAATTCAACTTGATCAGTGTTAGTGTTTTAACTAAAACCTTGAATTCTCAAGTGAGTTTTACATCTGATCATTGGTTTATTCAGGATCTTACACGGGAATTGATGATTGGTCGAGGTAGTCAAGTTGGGAGTTTATATGTCATGGATTTCAATAAAAATACTCAATCGGTTTGTTTACAAGATGTGTCTACCACTTGTTCCTTCCCACCGGTATGTTCTAGTTTTACTATTGATTCTTCTACTTGGCATAATAGGTTGGGTCATCCCTCTAGTTCAAAGATTGATGTACTTTCGGATTTGTTGTTGTTAAAAGGAATAATGAATGAAAAGCAAAAACAGAATTTACATACTTGTCATATTTGTCATCTTGCAAAACAAAAACACTTGCCTTTTCAATCTCGTAACAACATCCGTTCTACTCCTTTTGAACTTGTTCACATTGATACATGGGGTCAATTTTCGACTCCTACTGTTGGTGATCACAAATATTTTTTGACCATAGTAGATGATCATAGTAGAGCAACCTGGATATATTTGATGAAAAATAAATCTGATGTCCTGCATATTTTTCCCGGATTTTTAACTTTGGTAGAGAATCAATACAAATTGAAAGTTTAAGTTGTTAGATCTGATAATGCGCATGAACTGAAGTTTAATGATTTGTTTCTTGAGAAAGGCATTGTTGCATATCATTCATGTCCTGAAACTTCTCAACATAACTCTGTTGTAGAGAGAAAGCATCAGCATATACTGAATGTAGTTAGATCTCTCTTGTTCCAATCGAATGTTCCTTTAGTGTTTTGGGGTGATTGTGTCTTAATAGTAGTATTCCATATTAATAGGTTACCTTCCCCTGTTATAGACAATAAGTCTCCGTATGAGAAAACTCACTAAGAAGACCCCAAATTACCATTCATTAAAGAGTTTTGGGTGTCTCTGTTACTGTTCTACTTCTCCCAAGGGTAGACATAAGTTTGAATCTAGAGCTAGAGCCTGTATTTTCTTAGGATATCCCAATGGGTATAAAGGGTATAAGCTGCTAGACATAGAGACACATGCCATTTCCATTTCGAGACATGTCATTTTTCATGAGGATATTTTCTATTTGGCATCATCTAATTTCAATGATATGACCAAAACTTCCTTTCCTCATTTTCCTTCACCTGCGAACCATGATGATATTTCCTCTGGAACGTCATCCTCTGATGAACATTCTTTTCATGATGTATCATCTTCTAAGACAGTGGTTTCTCTCGAATCAAAGTCTCAAAGACCAAAGAAACCTCCTAAACACTTGTAGGATTTTCATTGTTATAACACTACTTCTAATACCTCATTTCCTATGTCAAACTATATCTCTTACTCTTCATTATCTGAGCCTTTTCGTGCCTTCATTAATACCATCACCAAAGACTTCATACCACAAACTTTTTCGGAAGCAAAGGGTCATAAGATTTGGACTGATTCAATGGGTGTGGAACTTGGTGCTATGACGAGAACTAAGACTTGGAGTATCACTACTCTTCCTCCTGACAAGAAAGCAATTGGTTGTAAATGGGTGAATACAATCAAGTATAAGACTGATGGCACAGTTGAACGACTGAAGTCAAGACTAGTGGCAAAGGGGTATACTCAGCAAGAAGGATTAGACTATGAAGAGACGTTTTCTCCGGTTGCTAAGCATACTTCTTCTAGCTGCTAAGATGAATTGGTCAGTTCATCAGCTAGATATATCAAACGCTTTCTTGAATGGAGATTTGTCAGAGGAGATTTATATGAAGGTTCCACCTGGTTATGAAGAGCTGACAGGAGAAGTGTTACCCAAGAATGCAGTGTGTAAGCTCCACAAGTCGATATATGGGTTAAAACAAGCTTCGAGACAGTGGTTTCTCAAGCTATCTTCTACATTAACTGGTATGGCGTTCTCTAAATCTCATTCAGATCATACGCTCTTCATGAGTTACAAGGACGGGGTTATCATGGGAGTATTGGTTTAAGTGGATGATATATTAGTAGTGAGCAACGATGATGGGAAGATCACATCGTTCATTGCAGAGTTACAAGCTCATTTCAAGCTACGTGATCTCGGTCCAGCAAAATATTTCCTCGGTTTGGAAATTGTGAGATCTTCAAGAGGCATATCGGTTTGCCAAAGGAAGTATATTCTGGAGCTATTATCAACAACATGATTACTTGGATGCAAGCCATCTACTATTCCGATGGATCCCAGTGTGAAATTTTCTGTTGATGAGGGAGTTCCATTAACAGATTCTTCTTCTTATCAGAAGTTGATAGGGAAGTTGATGTATCTGCATACGACGAGACCTGATATCTCCTATGATGTCAATACCTTGTGTCAGTTCTCTCATGCTCTTACAGATATTCATCCCAATGCAGCTTACAAAGTCTTATGATATCTGAAAGGCACGGTTGGTCAAGGGCTCTTCTATCCAGCTGATGATAAGTTTGATCTTCGTGGTTTCTCGGATTCTGACTGGGCAGCTTGCAAGGATACAAGGAGATCAGTGAGTGGAATTTGTATGTTTGTGGGGGATTCATTAGTCTCTTGGCGGTCTAAGAAACATGATAGTCTCATGTAGTACGGCGGAAGCAGAGTTCAGAGCCATGGCATTGGCAATGAAGGAGATGATCTGGCTAGCTTCGGTTATTGATGGAGTTTCATGTACCGTTTCAACCACCAGCTTATCTCTATTGTGATAACACATCGTCTCTTCATATTGCTAACAACTTTGTTTTTCATGAGAGAACTAAGTGGATTGAGCTAGATTGTTATAAGACAAGAGAAGCTATTGAGTGTGGTTTCCTGAAGACTATGTTTGTGAAGACTGGGAATCAATTAGCAGATACATTGACGAAAGCTCTGCATCCTGCACCCTTCAAAGACCTCATTAGCAAGATGGGAATGATCAACATTTTCATATCTCCATCTTGAGGGGGGGGGGGCTTTTAGTATAGTAGAGTGTAGACTGGTTAGCTGGTTAAGGGCTTTGGAATGTCCGGTTTATTATCTTTTAATTATGATGTAAACCAGCTTGGTTATTTCTGGGTTAGTTTAGTTACGTTTGTATATAAGCTGACTGTAACAAACTTTATCCTTTAATGAGAAATCTGAGTTTACATCAAGAACACTAAAATCTCTACAACGACATGAGTTTTCTTTCTTTGTGGTTTAGATTTAGAGTTTAGACTTTTAGTGGGGGGTTTTTTTTTCAGGACGCAATGGTTAAAGATATGTTGGAACGCACTAAAGAGCCGAATTTGAAATTGCAAACACGTTTCTACTAAACGCGTATGCACATCCAATGTTTAAGGCGGCATATAATCCGGGAAATGAGATGGTCGTAGAAGAACCACCTTTAAACGCAGTTTATCTTTCACGAATGATATTTTTTACATATGTTTGTGGAAAAATGTTTTGCGAATTTATAGTGCTTTTAACATATCGATCTCGAGATCTAAAGGCGGGTGAATAATTTATATAGGGCAATTCTCGTAAATAAATTATTTTGAAATTTTTGGCTGGGAAAATAAACCGAAAATCCGAAACGAATCCGATCCGAACCCGATAAAAATACCGAATGGATCTTGTTTTTTGGTATATTGGGTTATAAGTATTATCCGAACTGAACCAAACCTAAATGGATATCCGATAGAACCCGAAACATTTAAAATCACAAAAAAACTTATATTAATATGATCTTTGGTTTTTAGATTTTTGGTTTTGTTAATGTTTATCATCTCATCAGAACTTTGTTTTTTTTATGCTTTTATTTATTTAGTTTTTTTTCTATATATAACTATATTTATCATTCGTTCGATTTTGAATGATCATGTTGATGTTTTTTCTTATTTTTCCATCAAGTTTACTTATGTTTTGGCTATTAAAATACATACAAATCATGTATTTTAAATCTGAAAAACTTATATTTTGGTTACAAAATAGGTATAAATCATGTATTTTTAAACCGAAGAACCGATTGGGACCCGAACCCAAAAGTATAACAAGTTATACCGGTTTTTTTGAAGATTTACTAACCCCAACCCAAACCCGATATATTCTAAACCAATCCCGAACCGAACTTTCATATAATCCGAATGGAGCTGATTTTGATAAACCCGAAAAACCGAAATCCAAGTGGATAAAACCGAAACTTGATTGAGACTCCGAAAGTCCATGCCTATTTTGTAACCAAAATATAAATAAAATCGGTTTTTCAGATTTAAAATATTGGCTAACCCATGTAGGCTAAGACTATAAAGAGAAAAATGATTAAATATTTAATTGAATAGGTAAAAAGATCCCAAGATATATATATATATATATATATATATATAAATAAACAAATAAAAAATTTGAAAATAATGATTTTTAATATTTTCAGATTATATGTTTTCAAATTCGATCATTTATAAAAAAAAATTGAATTCTTTTTTTTTTGAATTTTTGATTTTTTGGTATTTTTTTTTTGTAATTCGAAATACTTTCTAAAACTATTTTTCAAATTTTTATTTCAATTTTCTAATATTTATTTTTTATTTTATAAAATTTAAATCTTAATCTCAAGTCTTCATCCCTTAACTCTAAGTCATAATGTTTAGATAGTTAACTCTAGGGATATAAGTGTATATTTACATTTTTGAAATATTTTGATCATTTTGATTCTCAGTCTAAATTTGTTACAAAATAACTTTTTAGTGCTTTTTTAAAATATTTCTCTTGTATATATGAAAAGTTGTTGGTCTAGCGCAAAATTGTTTTTAGAAAAGTTTGCTGATGGTCTTTTTTGTTTAAAGAAATAAAGCTCAAAATAATATGATTTTCGTGGTAAAAATTCAAAATAGTCTACGTATATGATGAAATTATTTTAAGATTATCAAGAAGAATTTTAAAGTGTGTAATTGAAATTAATTACGTCAGTTAAAAATTAAAATCCAAAACGTGTGTTTATCTATTTACTTTCAACAATGTAGTTTGTTCCTTAACACAGAATACGAAAGCTGTATAAACAAAAAGAAAAAAAAATTCCAATCGTGTGCGCATCTCCAAAAAAGTATCAAAACTTCTCCATCGACATCTGACCTTCTCGCACTTTTTCTGATTGATCGAAGCAGAGGAGATTGGGAGAGAGGGTAATGGACGAGGTGATGACGGTGGCGGACGCCGGCGGAAGCAGCAGGGCGTTGAACGGATCTCCTTCGTCGCAGAATCTGCTTCCTCACAATCTTCCCATCTTATCCGCTTTTCTTGCATTCGCCCTCGCTCAGTTCCTCAAAGTCTTCACAAATTGGTCCGTTAACCTCCTCGTTTTTCTCCGATCTGCTAAAGATTGGCTTTTGTTATTACTTCGACATGATGGGGATTCTGTTAAGAACCACTTTTTGCTCCAAAGTTGCGAACTTTCTTATTGTTAGGTCTCGAAATTGTTTGAAAGTTTAAAACTTTTTGCTTACCCTCTTTGTGTTTTTGTCTTAGCCAACATCTGTTGGTTCCAGAACCTTGAAAGTTTGCTTCTTTGCAGCTAGTTAAGATACTTAGGTCTTACTTTATAGAGATAAAGAATAGAGGTAATTACTAGTTAGGTGGTGATTTTGAGGAGTAGATTCTCAGTTGTTTTGGTGGTGTGTGTGTGTTAGAATTGTTCAGGTACAAAGAAAAGAGATGGGACTCTAAAAAGATGATTAGTTCTGGTGGAATGCCTTCCTCTCACTCTGCTACTGTCACTGCCTTAGCTCTTGCCATTGGTTTTCAAGAAGGTGCTGGTTCACCCGCTTTTGCTATTGCTCTTGTCTTGGCATGCGTTGTGAGTTTTTCTTCTTCTTCTTCTCTCTTCTTGTTTCTTCCTCTTACCAAGTACCATGTGTCCTCCTTGTGCCAATTCTTGAGGTATTTGGTACAAAAGTGTTTTCTTTGGATATTAGATTTTGAAACTTTCGAACCGCTTAATTTTTTATGTATTGAACATACATGTAGTAGCAGCTTGTTTCACTCAGTGTAGGAAAAAAAGGAGATTTTGTTCAACTAGCAATTCAGTTTTTGGCATACATTCTGATTTACTCAATTGTTTTTCTTTTACTTGCCAACAGCCTCTTTGCTTATCAAGACCAAACCAATCTTGCATTTTTATTACTCAATCTTACCATCTATCTTCGGGTTGCAGGTAATGTATGATGCCTCTGGGGTCAGGCTTCATGCTGGTCGCCAAGCTGAGGTAATATTCCATGAGGGGCACTAACTTCTTAATCCTTGTTTCCCTGTTTTTGTTTTCTTTCCTTGAAGAAGGATTGTTCCATGCTCTGTAACCAAAAGCTTTTTTTTTATTGTATATGAATGGAAATTTCAGCTACTGAATCAAATTGTTTGTGAGTTTCCGTCGGAGCATCCGTTATCCACAGTTAAACCCTTGCGTGAACTGCTCGGCCACACTCCTATTCAGGTTTGTCTTAACTCATCATCAGTAATTCTTAAATGTCTGTTCTGCTCTTCAAAAAGTATCAAGCTATATTGTCTAAGTTAGTCTAACCGGTTAAAAATTGGGTAGTCTCCTTTCATAGAAAATGTTAGAATCAAGTTTACCCATTGTATCGACCCGAGTTCTGTTTGGTAAAGATTATATTAGCTAAGTTATGAGGTTGAATATTACAGGTTGCAGCAGGTGCTGTTTTAGGATGCGTGGTAGCTTTTTTTATGAGGAGTACAGGCTAGTTTCTACACAACAACGACTCCAAAAATTGAATTGAAAATCATAGCACCCTTGAGAGAAAATGAGGGTTAGATCATCGGAAGTAAATGGAAAATTGTTAAATCTGTGTAATATATAGATCATCGTTTAAGAGGCTTTTTCTTTAACTTGTCGTCATTGTTTATGCTATTTTTTTCCTAATTATTCCAACCGTGTTTCTTTTAATTATCTTTTTACCATTATTGAGCATTGGTAGAAAATGTAGGGTATTGATCCTTGTGAGTCAGCCTAACAATTTTTTAACCAAGCAATGTGGAATCAGATTCAAATTCTATATTTCACCTTCTGTTTTTCCTCACTTTAGTGCCTATATTTGATTAAAACGTGTCCTATGAAAATGCAAAGCTTGTTAGGTACTCTATTCTCTCTGGTTGTTAAAAGGTTAGATATGATGTCACATTCGGATAAACATTAACTAACTTTTGGGATTTTATACTAAAAGGGACAAACTTATCAATTTAGTAGAGTCGGCTTCTTGCTAAGGACCACGATGCTGAGGTTCACATTGGTCATTGTTGTCTTGTTCTGAAAGCTACAACTGTACAAATAAAATCTACGGACCACGATGCTGAGGTTCCCACATTGTTCGTCACCGTCTTGATACCGAGGTTCACACCGGTCATTGTTGTCTTGTTCTGAAAGGCACAACTCTACAAATAAAACCAAAAGTTCGCATGTATTCAAAGTCTTTTACACAAGAACAACTAATCTAAATTCTTTTCAAGATCAAGGCATAAAAACTATTCATAAGCTGCTATTGTAGATGACTCTTGGAAGTTACAAACCAATATGATTAGAATAAGATAGTTCTTATACAGTAAAGAAGGCACTTCTACCAATTCATCACTGATGGCAGAAGCAATGGATATGCTATTTAACAAATAAATAGACGCATACAAAATATGATATCAAATTCTAGGGGACTGAGCAGAACTAATCAAGAGTTTGGATCATCTACCAGCAGGAGAAACCGAGAAAGAAAGCAAGACATTGACATCAACTGTGCAACAGCCATAATCCAAGACATCTTGAATTTGTCTAAGAACAATAGCTTTTCCTATTACTATTTCCGTAGAATTTTTTTGTTCATGTTGATCAGCTAGCAAAGAGTGCCGAATTTAATAACCAAAATTATGTAATAACCTGATGTAGTTGTTAGCTGGCCATTTGTTTACTATTAATTCCAAGAAATGAAAATGTTGACCGAAAAAAAAAACCCTTTTCATGACCAATCTTTAAGACATTGATAGTAGTGTAACATATAGAGAGGGCATATGACATATCGTCAATTAAATAGGTCCCACATAGCTTACCATATCATGTACACATGTACGTGTATTTGAGTGTATACATGTAATGTACGTGTACAGTGTGTGTAACGTCGTTAAGTATTGTTTCCATACCCGCCGAAAGTGAGGAAAGCTGTAGAAGCAAGAATATATTCACTCACTCGAAAGACGATATGAATTAAAGTTAAATATTCCAAACAAAACAATCTCCATCATCTGCTTCAAGATTACAAAACCTCTTAAAGAGAACGTTAGTGTTAAGGATAGAAGAACAAAAACTAGGCAGACAAGAAAATGGGATGTTTCGGACCATCAAAATCTTCAAGAACAAGAAACCAAGAACGAGACACCACCCGACATAGCCCACCTCCTCAACCTCAACACCAAACCGTGAGAACCGAAGAGATTCTCTTACAGATTCCAAGATGTAAAGTCCATCTCATCGATGAATCCGAGGCCGTGGAGCTCGCCTCAGGTGATTTCAAGCTCGTCAAAGTCTCAGACAACGGCGTGACTCTTGCTATGATCGTCAGAATTGGACATGACCTTCAGTGGCCAGTGATTAAAGACGAGCCGGTGGTGAAACTAGACGCACGTGACTACCTCTTCACGCTCCCGGTTAAAGACGGTGATCCACTTAGCTATGGGGTCACTTTCTCTGGCGACGACAGGGATTTAGCGGTTGCGAATAGCTTGAAGTTGCTTGACGAGTTCTTGAAGGAGAACTCTTGTTTCTCGTATTCGTCTTCGAGTAAAGTTGACAATGGAATCGATTGGAAAGAGTTTGCGCCGAGGATTGAAGATTATAACAACGTTGTTGCTAAGGCTATTGCCGGAGGGACAGGACATATCATTAGAGGACTCTTCAGTTGCAGCAATGCTTACACTAACCAGGTTTTATAAGATGTTTATAAGTTTATATGCCAAGCTTGATTATATTTCATATTTTGTGACCATTTGTGTTATACAAATTGTCTTTTGTGAGTAAATATATCCAACTAGGTATTTAAATGATATTGACTAAATTTTTTTTATGTAGAAAATAATTTTGTATAAAAAGAATTAGAAACATTCTAAAACAAAATAAATGGAAGGAATATTTGAAGAATATTGTATGATATGAATCCAAACCGTCTTATGCTACATGAAAGCAAGAATTCTAGATTCTTATCTGCATTAGTGTGTACTATGATTGATATGGGTCCTAGAGCCATAGGAGGTGTGGCATGTGCCCCACCCTAAATGATCTTTCCCCCATAATAATTAGTGCTAAATTTATCAAACATTCACTTATACTAAACATTACTCATAAAATTTTGTTATGTGCCACATACCAAAAGTAGTCTTGCTTCCGCCCCTTGGTCATGAGTTTCATGATTGAACAGGTTCACAAGGGAGGTGAAGTAATGATTACAAAGGCTGATCAGGAGAAGAGTGGTGCCTCTCAGAGAAATGGCTACAACCGTGGAAACTCCAGTAGCACTGAGAAGAAAAATGGAATCAACACAAACCTTCAACGGTAATCACTCCTTTTTAATTATAAGTTCAATCTGGTTAAAATATGGATTATTTTCAAATTTAGTTTCTGCGTTTGCGTTCCCTTACATGAGGAAAAGAATATCATATTTTTAAAAATATAAAACATCATTTTCTATAAATAGTTTTCCGACCTTTGCTTTACTTTTGGCGTTTACGCTTTAAAGATAATACAAAATTTTGTTTGTAAGATTATGTGGACTCGACCAAAAAAAAAAAACAGATTATGTGGATATGATTCGAAAATACAGAATTGATGTAAATATAAATGTAAACGCAAAGGCAAACCTAAGCAAATATTAGAGATATAAATTTTCGTTCTTGATTCTATTGATATCTTGGCTGCTTTGTTGGATCGATGTAATATATAATATAGGGTGAGGAAGCTTTCACAGGCGACAGAGCAGCTGAGCAAGACGATGTTGAATGGGGCTGGAGTTGTGAGTGGCTCTGTGATGGTTCCTGTGATGAAGTCGAAACCAGGGAAGGCTTTCTTCTCCATGGTTCCAGGGGAGGTTCTTTTGGCTTCACTTGATGCCCTTAGTAAGTTACAGAGATATGTGAATAACCATACATAAATATAGTGATTTTCTGGGGTCAAAACTCAAGAGTCTCAGAACATATATGTGATAGGGAGAACGCTTAATAAAATGTAAATAATGTTTGGCTTGATCCAATAGATAAAATACTAGATGCAGCTGAAGCCGCAGAGAGACAAGCTCTTTCTGCTACATCCAGGGCTGCTACCAGAATGGTCAGTGAGAGGTAACTTTTTGAGATTCGTTCTTGTATAACATGTGTTCATGACATGTCACTAATGATCATGCACATTCGGAGTTTGAGGTGAAAATAACGAACGGTAAAGCAGGTTTGGAGAGAACGCAGGGGAGGCGACGGGAGACGTACTAGCAACTGCGGGCCACGCGGCTGGAACAGCATGGAATGTTTTCCAGATCCGCAAGACTTTCTATCCTTCATCTTCTCTCAAATCCGGGATCGTAAGAAATGCTCCAAGAAAGTGATCACAATCGGTTTTTATCTACTTATATCAACTTGTGATCCATGCAAAACCCAAACCAAGTTCAGTTTCATATTTAGATTGTTTACGTAACCCACGAAAGAGACTCATCAGCTATACTATATTGTGTAACATAACCCTAATAATTATCTAAGTTCAGTAACTTGTGATAAAACACATCATCAAATTAAATGGTGGAGAGATGAATTAATCTTGGAATGTTCAAAACTTCAAATGTCAAATCACACCAAGGGTTGACCCGGCTTCGTCAACGATTCACTAAACTCACGCTATAAATGGTTTGACCCGATTCCACCATAGATTCTTTATGATATTATCTAATATTCATATACTAGTGGTTGGCCCGCCCTACGGGCGGGTTGTATAATTTTATTAAAATATTTTTATGAAGCATTCAAAACTGATAAAGATTTTTAAATTTTATGAAGCATTAATTTTTTAAAAATATATTCTTTTTTGTAACACTTTAAAGTATATTCTAAAATCTATATTATCAGGGGCAAATTAACGATATGTTTAGCTGACATATGTATAATCTTGGGTTGGCGTTGGCCTGTGGGGGCATTCCTAGAATTTAGATTATTTTTTTCATGTTTGGTTAAGGAATTGTCGTTCTTTTATCCTAGAATTTAGATTATTTTTTTCATGTTTGGTTAAGGAATTGTCGTTCTTTTATCTTAATGTGGAGTTGATTATATTTCTGCGTTTGAGATGCAGAGTGTTTTTTTTTTTAATTTATGTATCTTTAATATTGAGTTTTATGTGTTTGTTTGTGGGTCCATCTTATAATGATGTGTTTATTTAACTGTATACTGGTCAAATAAGGTCTGAATATACAACCTGCTTAGGTGGGGTGGGGCGGAGAATAGGGCATGTCAAAATTACTTATGTCTTGGATCCGTTTGTGTGAAGTTGATTTCCATTTTGTTTTAAAGACATATAATTGGTGACTGTGTCAGGACATCGATCGGCGCTGCCGTTGGTGGTAGTTGCTGACATTGTTGTAGTTGGGATATTGTTTGTGGCTAGCTTTTTTAACTTAGGGAACATGGTTGGTGCATGATCATACTTGAGATTTACCATTGTTTTAGGGGGAGTGTCTCAACATGAAAATAAATAAAAGTTAGTCAATGATGACATCTACTTTTTTTTTTAATTTGTCAAACATGTAAGGTAAATGTTGAACAACTGTTTTGTTTTAAACGACCTATGTTTTAGGTGGAAGAGTGTCTGGAGGCTGGAAATGGGTGCTTAGGAGCCATTGTCAAATATTTATCAACCTCATACAACTGAGTTTTAAATATAGTTAGAACTCTGTTCTATATTTCATTGGGATGTTTTTGAGTTACTGTATTTATTCTCTATGATGAGGTTAGAAAACATGTTTAGCGAGTATGTGTATGTTCCTCTCTAGAGAAGAATCACCATCCTCTGATCCATCATCACCTTCTCTCTTTCTTGACATGTATACACAAAAAAGTAGAAATATATTCATAATGAAATTCATCATATGATTATATGTGTTAAGGACTGACAGGTCTAAAAATAAAAATTACAATGAGGGGAGCAGGTTGTTTTGGTACCATAGTATTCTGAGAAAGCGAAGCATCTTGAACAGAGATGATCTCATCATCTTTCTCGCATCTCGAGTACTCGTTTAGGATATCTCTGCTTCATCCAAATGTCTGGGTGATAGTGACATGCAACACTTCATGATAATCTTATATCAAAATTTATCTCAAATTATAACCGTATCTTGAACAGAGATGATCATATTCTCTTACAAAAAGACGATATCATTTTAAATGTCACAAAAGAGTTTTCCAACTCTCAAAATCTACACAACTCTCCTGTGTCAGACAGATCATTACATTAGATCATAGGTTACTGATCAATCCAAAGAGATTTAAAATAACAAAATGAGAGTGATTATGCTTACATGATGAACACTATGTGGCTGAAGATTAAGCCTATACATTTAACTGATATCGTAGAGCCACTTCTCGTTCTCTTTCCAGCATCTGTTACCTCTGGATTTGCTTCCCGACCAAGCGTCTCCAAGTAGATTCCTTTTTGAAAGCTAAATAGCATTGTCGAGCACCCGTTTCCACCTATGTCATTTGGTAAGCCTTATGTTGCTCTCTCTCTCTCCCTCTCCCTCTCCCTCTCCCTCTCCCTCTCCCTCTCCCTCTCCCCTTTATTTGGATGGATTATCTTTATTTAGGTTTGGTGAAGCTTCTGTCGTGGTAAGATTTACTGATCAGACGGTCTTGGTTGATCTCGCATCACCCAGCTCTAAGATCAAAAGTCACCTCCTTTGAACAAAAATAAAAGAATTGCTGACAATACAGAGGAATAAAATGTTATTACAGATCAAACACGGATTAAGACCACTGAGTCAAAGTCATGCTTTCACATTTTTTTTTCTTTAGTTCCTAAGCAGAAGAGACCAAACAGTCCATGGAATTGAAAAGGATTTTAAGACCAAACAGTCCAAACCTGCAACGTCAGAGATTTAGTCACCTGCTTGGTCCTTGGCGTATCTGTTTCTTCATCTTCTTGTTGCAGCCTAGATTCGCCATTGTTGGTGGTGTTAAGCTGATTCATACACGTTATACACGTCAGCATCACGAGCCTGAGTTCAAAGCCTGAGATCTAAGCAAAAAAGAAACAGTTTAGCATTAACTGTCTCTCTCTCGCTCTATTCTGTTTCATTCTCCTTTGTCCTTCAGCGGCTTATTAGAGAATGAATGAAAATACAGTCTTTAGCCTTATCTGAACATCAATACACCAGCATAACTTCAACTCTGAGCAATGAAATTGGGAATTCACCATGATTAAAGGGTTACACTGAGAAATAACAGAAGCTCTGAATTGGAAAACTAAGAGATCATCGCTCTGGCTTTCACATAATTTATATATACTCAGTGAAGCTGAGAAAACAGTAAGTAAAGCTGCATCCAATAGGAAGGAGTGGGATAAGCGAGATTTCTGGATTGATTGTATGAAGGGTTACGTCGAGTTCGGCAAAAGAAAAGGAATTGTAAAGTTTCTACTTTCCATTGTCGACGTTGAATACAAAAGGAATTCTTGGGCCAGTGTGAGGATAAACTAAAACCTAATGAATTTCAGAATTAACAGAAAAGCCCATTTGATATAAGTGATCGGGAAAACAACTTTTGATGATTAATGAAGCTGCACGTGTCCTTATTCCCCCATATGAGAGATTCAAGTCTACTTTATTATATAAGATTTGCGGGGCCAGCATAAACGGAAAGTAGTCATAGCTGTTTTGGCAAAACTGTCGGGTTGTGAAGCGTAGGTGTTGGGGTTCGTTCGGGTGGTGAAATTAGCAATTTCAGATTTTTTTTCTAAAGGTAATAATGAGCAAAAAAAAACTGTTTCTGCGCCAAAAATATTTCAAGCTCGGCTGTAATTATGTACGGCATATATTATCCAAAAGAGTTAACACCAGTTAAGTCTGGTAATGTAAGATATGATATGAATAGTGCATAACAAAAGATATCAAATGCCAAAAATAAATTGCCTTTCCAAAATTCGAGATCTGCTATATCTCAAGGAAACAAAACATGATAGCTGATTCACTAGCTAGGAATGCTCACAATTTTCATAGATATCTTTAATACTTTGGTTGTTCTATTTCGATCTGGTTATTCAGACAATCTTAAGTTAGAGTAATAGAATAGTGTTTTGATGAAAAAAATAGAAAATGCCAAAAAAAATTGCTTCTGCCTCAAAAATATTTCAAACCTACCTGTAACTATGTATGGCATGCATATATAATTCAAAAGAGTTAATACCACACTACAAGAAAACATCGTTATTCTGAGGGACATACCAAGGAAAAATGAGTTCTTCAAAATTTTCTGACCAAAAACCGAGGAAATACCGAAGAAACCAAGAAATGTGGTTTTCTCGGAATTTTCTCGGAATTTTCCGAAGAAATTCCAAGGAAGACACATTTCCTCGGTATATTCCGAGGGAATACCGAGGAAACAATGTTCGTCGGAAAAAACCAACGGGGATTTTAAATATTCCGAGGACATTTTATAGCCGTTAGAGAGCCGTTGGAGAGCCTTTGGAGGATTTTAAAAATTCCGAGGAAATTACGAGGAAGTGTAGGTTTTCCTCAGAATTTTCTCGGAATTTTCTCAGTATCGGCAGAATTTCATCTATAAATACAGCCACCCTTTTTGCTCTTTATTCACTCCATTTCTTCATCTTCCCTCCCACTATAACGAATTTGATTTAAAAAAAAACATGTCTTCTTCAAGTTATTTTTTTCTTGGATCGACCGACCTCATTTGGATCCGAACACGAGATTGCTTATGGAAGAATGACAACGAGGTATAACTGAATTCATGGGGTTAGTTCGCCGACAACCGGAAGCAGAAACATGTAAGTTAAGATGTCCTTGCTCTAATTGTAAAAATAGAAAGGTTATTAAAGAGTGGGATGTTTGGACTCATCTATTTTTGAGTGGGTTTACACGAAGTTACAAAATTTGATATCATCATGAGGAAACTGATTATGAGCTTGGCAGTTCTAGCAAACCTCAGCCGGCGGTTAGATTAGAAGAACCAATTCGAACGGATGTAGATTATGGTGTAGGTACTGAGCAGATGGTAAATGATCATTTTAGAGGGGAAGATTTACCGAATGCAGAAGCTATGAGATTTTATGATATGTTGGATGCTGGAAAGCAACCATTGTACGAAGGTTGCAAAGATGGTCATTCAGTTTTATCATCTGCTACAAGACTGATGGGCATTAAAACAGATTAAAACTTGGCTGAAGACTGTGTGGATGCGATAGCTGATTTTGTTAAGGTATTCTACCTGAGGATAATATAGCTCTAGGTTCATACTACAAGGTTCAGAAACTCGTAGCTGGTGTTGGTTTATCTTATCAGGTAATAGATGTATGCAGCGATAACTGCATGATTTATTGGAGGGCGGATGACCAGCAGATTACATGCAAATTTTGTGGGAAGCCTCATTATAAAGATACGAATGGAAGAGTTTCAGTGCCTTATAAAAGGATGTGATATTTGCCTTTGACGGAAAGGTTGCAGAGGTTGTATCATTCGGAACGCACCGCGCAACGAATGAGATGGCATGCGGAGCACTCAACAGATGGTGAGATTAGACTTCCTTTAGATGCAAATGCGTGGAAGCATTTCCAATCAAAGTATCCCGACTTTGCGTATGAGAGAAGAAATGTCTACCTTGGATTATGTACTGATGGTTTCAGCCCGTATGACAAGAGTGGAAGACAATATTCTCTATGGTCAGTCATTGTTACACCATACAACTTACCCCCAAACTTGTGCTTGCGACGAGAGTTTTTGTTTCTCTCCATTCTCGTTCCCGGACCATAGCATCCTAAGAGACCACTTGATGTGTTTCTTCAGCCACTAATATATGAGTTGCAACAACTATGAGCTGAAGGTGCTGAAATATATGATATTTCGTGTAAAGAAAACTTTCAAATGCGGGCAGTACTAATGTCGACAATAAGTGATTTTCCAGCATATGATATATTATCTGGATGGGCAACGCATGGAGGCTATCATGTCCATTTTGTCAAGATGACACACATGCTTTCCAACTAAAGAACGGAAGAAAAACGTGTTGGTTTTACTGTCACAGACGATTCCTACCACCTGATCATCCATACCGTCGGAGTAAGTGATTTCTTCCGCGATTTATGCACGAGATCAGTGACTCTTGAAGGTATTGAAAATTTGAAGACTAACATAGCCGTGATTCAGTGCAACCTTGAGAAGATATTTCCTCCCTCATTTTTTGATGTTATGGAGCATCTTGTTATTCACCTGGCAAGAGAATTGGAACTTGCTGGTCCTGTGCAGTATAGATGGATGTATCTGTATGAGCGGTATATGTTCTATTTGAAGAAGATTGTGAAAAAATTAAGTATGGTGGAAGGTTCTATAGTCGCACAGATGATCAATGAAGAAATTTCAAACTTTGCCGAGTACTACTTTCCAACAGATGTTCAGACCAAAAACAGAAGACCTGCTCGGCATGATGATAGAGGCGAACATGCAACATATCATGTTAAGGTCCCAGACATTTTCACAGATGTTGGACGACTTAGTGGAAAACCAAATGACTGTCGACTTATTGAGTAGGAGCGAAGTCATTTGCAAACATATTTGCTCACCAACTGTGAAGATGTTCTTCAATATGAGAGGTAAGTTTATTATCTTATAAGTTAATTGACATTTAAATCTTAATTAATTACATTATTGTCATCATATGTACATGATTTTTATGGCAGAAAAACAGTTCGAATATAGATACGCCACAGAGGAGGAACTAGAAGAAATGAAGCAGAGAGAATTTGCTGGATAGATGTTTACTTATGTGAGTATCTTAAACAAATTAAAATATTATTTATCACATAGTTATACTAATTCATATTTATTGATATAACATATATATATATATATATATATATATATATGCTATTAATAGGTGTCTGCTGGTTTGGCTAGAGGTGAAATATTTGACGATTGGATAAGCGAGATGGTGGTTGGACCAAACTATGTTGTGAAGTCATATCCGAGATTTTGTACTCGAGGATATGCATTCACAACTGAAAAGAGGAGACGTTCGCGTACGGCCTATGATGCTGGTGTTTGTTCTGCATCAGGAGATGATGTATACTACAGACACATACATGAGATTATGGAAATCAAGTATTTGGGCATGGTTGGATTGCGCTGTACTGTTTTCTATTGTGATTGGCACGACAACACTCCAGATCGAGGTGTGAGAACAGATGCATTTGGTGTTACATCAGTAAATTCGAAGCGAAAGCTGCAATATTATGATCCTTTCATTCTTGCTTCTCAGGCCGATCAAATACGTAAATGTTAATTATTAAGAATGATTGATCACCATGTGTATTAATTTATACTTTTACTAATAATTTTTTAAATATTACAGGTTTGTTATATCAAGTACCCCCGGGTAAGGAACAGAGATGATCTATGAGTTACTGTTACAAGACTCAACCCGAGAGGCCGAGTTCATGGAAGTTCTGAGCTGGAGGACCCACTACAACCAATCACATCCGGCAACTTAGTGCAGCAGAAGATGTAGCTGGAGTTGGCCTTGTAGTAGATTTAACCGACTTTGCAGAGGAAGCTGTCGTTCACGCAGAGGATGAATCAATTATTGGAGAGTTTCACCAAGATCCAGATTCAGATTCATCTGGTGATGATGACTCGGAAACAGACTAGCATCTTTTTTTTTCTTGAAATACCAAGGAAATTGCGACGAACTTTATGTTTTCCTCGGTATTGACCTTCTCTATTTAGGGATTTGATTATAAAATATTTTTCCTCAGAAATCCCTCCGAATATTCCGAGGACATTCCGAGGAAGGTATGGGGTTTCGGGTTGAAACCCCTGGTTCCTCGGAATTTTCAAAGAATATTCCGAGGAAATTCTGAGGAAGGTAATGGTTTTCAGTATTTCCTCGGAATTCCCTCGGAATATTCTGAGGAAATTCCTAGGAACTAGGGGTTTTGAACCGAAAACAACATTTTGCGGATTGAATAACACATATATAACTTTCATTAAGTGTCTTAACCAGATTATGAAGTCAAACTTTGGTGTTTTACACGAAAACAAACACTTTTACGATTGCGTGAACGAAAACCACACAACATAAGAGAAACACTTATACACTTTAATAAATGTTATTGGGAATACTTACAATTATTTTTGAAATTTTGTTATTTCATGGTTTATGATCATCTATATAAAGAATCTTCAATGATATGCATTACATTTGTATAAGAAATGAAATACGGCAAAAAAATTCAATGTTTTGAAACCCCAGACCCTGTTTCCTCGGAATTTCCTCGGAATATTTTGAAGAAATTCCGAGGAAGATATGCCCAAACCCTGGTTCCTCGGAATTTTATCAGAATATTCTGAGGAAATTCTGAGGAAGATACTTTCCTCGGAATATTTTCATCTACCCGGCAACCCAAACCGCCAAATATTTCGCGAAAATTAAATTAATGGTTTCCGAGGAAATTTCGAGGAACCTATTAAATTATATCGACATTTTCCGTCAGAATTTTCATTTTTTAATTACGTCGAGCAGACCTTTCTTCCCCATTTCTCTCTTCCTCTTCCTCGCAAACTCCGCCTCTCCCTCTCCTCCTTCGACGATTTCCGGCGATTCAAGTCGATTTCTCCTCAATTGCACTCCCAAATCATGTAAGGACACTATCTCTCTCTTAGATTTGAAAATCGAGTGTGATTATGGTGTTAGGGTGATTTTTATAGATTTTTGTTAGGTTGAATGGTGTGATTGTAGTGATAGTTTGATTATGGTTTTTTGTTTGTGAGGATTGTGATTATTTGTTGTTATTGAGAGTTTGATGATGGTATGGAATTTTTTTAAGTTTTTATTAATTTTGTGGTTATAAAAATCTTATTGGTAATTATGTATATATAATATGAAAACGTTTTTTATATATTAAAATTATTTTTGTAATTATTAAACTCTTTTTGATATATTAAAACTATTTTTTGTAATAACTAAACTATTTTTTACACATTAAAACTATTTTTGTAATTATTAAACTATTTTTATATATTTAAACTCTTTTTGTAATTATTAAACTATTTTTTATATATTAAAACTATTTTTTTGTAATTATTAAACTATTTTTTATATATTAAAACTATTTTGTAACTATTAAACTATTTATATTTTTTTGATTAAAACAATTTATTGATTTTTTAAAATTTAAATTTATTAGAACTAATTTTAAATATATTTTTTTTTTTAATTTACAGGTCTTATGATGATCAGATCCGGCTTCTATAGCGTCGTAGTCGTGGTGGTACGGGGAGCCACTCTCGGGTTTCGTCTAGCCACATTCCGGATTCCGCATCGCCGCATAGCTCCTACCATACATCTCCCTCTCCATTTCCCTCTCCTGCTCCTTCCGCTCCCGTTGCTGCACTTGCTATTGCTTCTGCTCCTCCGGGTCCTCCGGCAGTGATGAGGGTTGCAGAGTTTGTTCGAAAGCCGGGTCGTGACCATCTTCCTTATCTCACTCCGTATCCACATGGACGGGGTCAAACATGGTAATTAAGCATATTTTTTTTCATTAAAATTTGATTCGTTATTAATAATTTGTTTTTTTATTAGGTTCAACCGATCTTCGAACGAGATCAGCGCATGGATCAACCGTATGATGTACTCGGCCCTCGACAAGGGACGTCCGACTTTCACTGACTTCCCTTCCGGCAAGCATCATCTGTGGTTTCAACAGTTTGCCGTAAGTATTCTAATTTTTTACTTATATTTTTAATCTTTAATATAAATTTTCTACTAATTGTGTTTTTTTTTCAGCAAGAATTCAACTGGAATGCCGATGATACTTTGTACATCTATCACCACTTCGTCCATAAAGTTATGGACAATTATGAGAAGTAGATCCACGAGTGGTAGAAGAAGTGAGAAATAAACAAGGTTGTTTTTTATTTATTAAACAACTTTTTAATTTAGTAAAATATTTTTTTATTTATTTAACAATTTTTTTTATTAAAAGGCTCCAAGTCGATGAACCCCACGGTCTGGCAGGAGTTGGATGTGCATTGGAATAAGGAAGAGACGAAAGAAACTTCTTCCACCAACTTCACCAACCGCATGAGCGAGAGTAAAGGGAATGGCGTTTTTAAGCATAACTTGGGTGCTCAATCTATTGCCACTCTGGGGGATCGCATGGTAAGTTCAGTCGCTTTTTATTTTATTATTTAAGTTTTTAAATTTTGTTTTTTGTGCATTTCTTCTAATTACTAATGTTTGTTTAATTTATGTTTTTTTTAATACGGAAGAAAATGATGGCGAGCCGGTTGATTATCTCGCCCTAATGAAGAGGGCGAATACCAACAAGAAAACCGGCCAGATTGATGAAGGTGTTGTGAGGGATGTGGTCACCCTGATCGACACTCAGGTGGAAGACGAAGTGTCTCAGCTTCAAACCGAGGATGATGATTCGACGGGTTCGACCTACTTGCCTCGGGTTCGGATCAACGAAATCGTTGAATCGGTATGTTCTTTTTTTTTAAAGTTCAATTCATCTTTTCTATTATTTAAATTTGGCTATTTTCTATTTCAGTCGGTTCCAAAGAAGAAGGGACGTTTGTTCGGTTTGGATCGTCGCTCCCGGTCGGTTCCGTCTTCTGCTGCACCACCGTCCTTTGTTGATCTAGAAGTACTTATGGGTCAGATGCAGGACAAAGATGATCGCATATCTGCACTGGAGACCCAGATGGCGACTCAACAAGCGAGCTTTGAGGCACAGAAGAAGCTGAACGAGAAAATGATGGAGATGATGAGGAGGTTGCACCCAAACGAGGTGTTCCCGAACGTGCAAAACCCGGACACGCAAAACCCGTAGTTTATTTTTACAAAAAATTCGAATGTTTTATTTTTATTTGTATGAGTTTGAATATTATCTAATATGTTTTCAATTTTAATTTTTATTTTATATTTTCGAATTTAAATTTCAAAAATTTTATTTTCTTTAAAAAAATTAATTTTCTTAATATTCCGAGGGCTTGTCTCCTCGGAAATTTCTGAGGGCTTGTGTCCTCGGAAATTTCCGAGGGCTTGCTTCCTCGGAAATTTCCGAGGGATCACTTCCTCGGAATATTTCGTCAACTTCCGAGGATTTGTCCGTCAGAAACGTCATACCGAGGGAGGTCTTCCTTGGTATATTCTGAGGATTATTTCGACGAACCTTTGTCTTCAGAGTTTCCTCGGAAATACGGTTCCTCGGAATTCCGTCGGAAAATTTTGAGGGAAGTCCGAGGAATAATAAAATTCCGAGGAGTTATTTCCGAAAACTTGTTTCCTCGGTATGTCGTCGGAATACGGTTATTCCGACGACATACCGAAGATTTAAACCCTCGATATGAGTATGTTTGCTTGTAGTGCCAGTTATGTCATGTAAGATATGACATGGATAGTGCTATATGTAAAATATCAAATATTTAAAGAATATTTTGTATTATGTCTCAAGAAATTATCGGTTCTTTTAAAAAATCGACAAACACATTTATTTCCTCATGTGTTCTCACCGGATAATAATGATCTGAGCTATTTAATCTAGTTATTGGTAAAATCTTATATAATAGATGATTGGAAATTACAACAATGTTTTATATATATAGGAGATGAATAACATTTTTTTGTGGAAACAAGACAAGGTTAATAAAAAGAGGATAAATGTATATATGCACAAAATTTATAATGTTAATTAAGAAACACCATATGGTAACTTCTCTAATTTAACTCACTTTATATGACCAATCGAAGTATCATGTCAGATTAAAATAATTAAAATCTAATAAAAAATAAAATTTATTAGAAAAAGAGCTTTTCAAAACCAGCCCAACATTCAAAGTCTAACTTTAAAACCGACTTATTTTTATCATTACTATTCACCTATGAATTTTTCATATTCTCCTTATGATTTATAAATATTTAAAAAATTGTCGTTACTATTTAATATTTTATTTATTTCAAAATTAACAAAAAAAACAAATACACCCTAAAGATTTCTTATTATTTACAACAATGCTATTATCATCAATATTTCCTACCACAATGAACCACCGTTTTTAAACTCTTAAAACTCAAGAACCCAATTTCTACATACTTTTATCTCAGTCTAAACAAAAAAACTTTATTTTCTCTTATTTTCTCTTGTTTTTCATCTAAAAATTTCTCTTAACTTTCATTTTTATAAGCACAATTTTCATATTTAAGAGTTTCTTCATTGGTGAATCGTCAAAGGTGCTTCTTTTTGCTCACATCTGGTGATGATGACTCGGAAACAAACTAGCATCTTTTTTTTTTCTTGAAATACCGAGGAAATTGCGACGGACTTTAGGTTTTCCTCGGTAATGACCTTCTCTATTTAGGGATTTGATTATAAAATATTTTTCCTCAGAAATCCCTCGGAATATTCCGAGGACATTCCGAGGAAGGTATGGGGTTTCAGTTTGAAACCCCTGGTTCCTCGGAATTTTCTAAGAATATTCCGAGGAAATTCTGAGGAAGGTAATGGTTTTCAGTATTTCCTCGGAATTCCCTCGGAATATTCTTAGGAAATTCCGAGGAACTAGGGGTTTTGAACCGAAAACAATATTTTGCGGATTGAATAACACATATATAACTTTCATTAAGTGTCTTTACCAGATTATAAAGTCAAATTTTGGTGTTTTACACGATAACAAACACTTTTACGATTGCATGAACGAAAACCACACAACATAAGAGAAACACTTATACACTTTAATAAATGTTATTGGGAATACTTACAATTATTTTTGAAATTTTGTTATTTCATGGTTTATGATCATCTATACAAATAATCTTCAATGATATGCATTACATTTGTATAAGAAATGAAATACGGCAAAAAAATTCGATGTTTTGAAACCCCAGACCATGTTTCCTCGGAATTTCCTCGTAATATTATGAGGAAATTCCGAGGAAGATATGCCCAAACCCTGGTTCCTCGGAATTTTCTAAGAATATTCCGATGAAATTCTGAGGAAGGTAATGGTTTTCAGTATTTCCGCGGAATTCCCTCGGAATTCCCTCGGAATATTCCGAGGAAATTCCGAGGAACTAGGGGTTTTGAACCGAAAACAACATTTTGCGGATTGAATAACACATATATAATTTTCATTAAGTGTCTTTACCAGATTACGAAGTCAAATTTTGGTGTTTTACACGATAACAAACACTTTTACGATTGCATGAACGAAAACCACACAACATAAGAGAAACACTTATACACTTTAATAAATGTTATTGGGAATACTTACAATTATTTTTGAAATTTTGTTATTTCATGGTTTATGATCATCTATACAAAGAATCTTCAATGATATGCATTACATTTGTATAAGAAATGAAATACGGCAAAAAAATTCGATGTTTTGAAACCCCAGACCATGTTTCCTCGGAATTTCCTCGTAATATTATGAGGAAATTCCGAGGAAGATATGCCCAAACCCTGGTTCCTCGGAATTTTATCAGAATATTCTGAAGAAATTCCGAGGAAGATACTTTCCTCGGAATATTTTCATTTACCCGACAACCAAAACCACTAAATATTTCGCGAAAATTAAATTAATGGTTTCCGAGGAAATTTCGAGGAACCTATTAAATTATATCGACATTTTCCGTCGGAATTTTCATTTATAATTACGTCGAGCAGACCTTTCTTCCCCATTTCTCTCTTCCTCTTCCTCGCAAACTCCACCTCTCCCTCTCCTCCTTCGACGATTTCCGGCGATTCAAGTCGATTTCTCCTCAATTGCACTCCCAAATCATGTAAGGACACTATCTCTCTCTTAGATTCGAAAATCGAGTGTGATTATGGTGTTAGGGTGATTTTTATAGATTTTTGTTAGGTTGAATGGTGTGATTGTAGTGATAGTTTTATGGACTTTTTGCAAAAGTAACTCAAAACTTGGAGTTAAAAAGAAAACTAACATTTTCTTGTGACTCATCTTTTTTTGAGATTTTCACCCCACACTTGCATTTTATCTACGAAAATGCTATTAACTTTTTTTTTCGAAAATGGCTTCTTTATTGTCTCAACCTAATCTTCTTCAAGTATTTACAATAGTGCCACTTCCATGAATAGTTCCAACAACCTTGTACTA
>OVBX01000415.1:0-42783 GCA_900406325.1 Erucastrum elatum
TATATATATCAATAAATGCTATAGAAAATGAGCAGATAGACTTTAATATGCCACATACTCCAGTCTATGAATATATCTCATTTTCAGCAAGCTCTTTATAAGAAAAAGCTCATTTATATGTTTTTAGTTGAACACGCAACAGTGGCATAAACGCAGATAATTAGTATTCTGCTTACAAAAAAAATTCTTCTAAACTAAACAAAATTCAAAGAAATTTAAGAAAATTTTACCGATTCAAACTCTAACGATAATTTCTGCTTATCTAGTTTGTATCTGTATTTGTTGATTTAGTCTTACACTACAAAAGTGAAAAAGATTTTAATGTCAAAAATAGTAAATCAATGTATATCTACGAGATCTTATTTACAGATTTGAAATATACTTGATCCAAAGTTGTTAGATAAAAAATATATACTTAACTAAGAAATAAGAAAATTCACTCCCTCTAAAATATACCTCCAAAATCAGAATTTCACTTTTGTTATTCTACATTACGTTCATAATTTTAATATTTATTACATATTTAAATATTTATGTTTTTAGTAAAATACTCAATAATGGTGCTAAAACAACTTAAGAAAGTTTACAGAGTCAAAATCTACTGATAAAGAAAAATATATTTTTGAGAAAAAGGTGAAAAACTAGTGCATAGATAACAAAGTGTAAGCATATCAACACAGTTCAGTATAAGGCCTTCAATCGCGAGATTTTGGACTTAAATATTAGATTAATCGATTATGTAAAATAGTTGAATTTTCTTTATTTTGTTTCTCTCCAACGAAACATAAAACAAAGATCACTGTCAGCAAAAATAACTCAGTCAATGCCTTAATCAAACAGAAATAATTCTCAAAAATTAGTCAAATAAATTTTGAGTATTTGAACTTCATACCAAGACATTAAATTAAACAGAGGATTTCTTGAGATTCAAAATTTAGTTTTCAGTTTTCACTGTTGATTTTTGTATTCTCCTTTTTATTTTTCCCTACAAACGTGTTGTAGTGTAAATTAAACAAATCTCTCGCGATTCAAAACTTAGTTACAACAAATTAGGATCACATAGCTTGGAATAACAATTCACTTCCAAAAATAGAATATACAAAAAAAAATATACCAAAATTAAGTTTCGTATTTTCTTTGAAGTAGATTTTTGTTTATCTAGAATTTTTTTTAGTTCTATTTAAAATATACACACACACACACCCACACATTAATATATATAAATGCTATAGCGAAGAATTTAACAGTATTTTGAAATCTTAACATCTACAATACATTTACAACTTTAATATGTCATACTTCGTCTATGAATATAGCTCATTTGTCGCATAAAACTATATAATTAATATTCTCCTGAATTTAATAAAATTTAAGAAAGCTTTACCGATTCAAACTATAACAATAATTATCCATTCTAAATTTGTATCTGTTGATTTAGTCTTATGTTACAAAATTGAAAAGATTGTAATGTCAAAAATAGTAAATCAAGCAGATGTCTACGAGATCTTATTTATTTATCTGAAAAAAAACTTGATCCAAAGGTGTTAGAGAAAAAAAAACATATACTTACCAAGAAATAAAAAAATTTACTACCTCTCCCACTATCTTGAGCCTCTTACTTTCATTTTAATGGCGTAAACAACCGGTTCTACTGTAAAGAAACCAAACTAGTTTATCTATAGTCTCTCTACTTGTGTTTAGGTCTTGTTGTCTTATATTTATCTCTGTTTTTTTCTAGAACTAGAGAGATATATAAGTGTAGAAGATGGGTGACTTTCGAGAAGCCTCATCTCCTTCGTCTCCTCTAAGAACACCCTCTCATTCAACCTACTTTAATGGAGACTTCTCCCCCAGCAACAGCAGATTCTCTTTCAACTCTTCCTCAGATTTTTCTCTGTCGAGTTCTTTCTCTAACGGATTCTATTCTTCCGATGATAGCTCTGCTTCTCCTCCGTTTAACGGGCTTATCCCTAACTACAATCACTCTTCTCCTCCGTTAACTTATCATCACCATGAGAAGAATGTTAACGGTGATGATCTAGGTCTGTGCAACGATCTGTACAGTATGAAAATCAAAGAAGATGTGGAAGAAGAAGATCCTCTCGGATCAATTCTTGAGACGAATCATACTGGTTCCTCTCTAGATCTACTCTGTTTTTCACACTACGAGCCGAAGAACAACGGTGGATTCTTCCACACGCAAAAGGAGTCATGTGACACATGGTTCAACAACGACAAGAGAGACCTGTTTGGTCATCAAACTCAAGATTCCATATCCAGCTCTCGACACGTTGGATGGCCTAGCTACTCAACCAGTAACAATCCTTACAATGGTCAGGAAATGTTAGGGTTAGGTCTGAATCTCGGAGGTAGAGATCACTCAGCCTACTACAGTACACCAACAACAACATCAGACATGTTGCCATTGTTCTGCCAAGGAGCTCAGGCTTCCAAAGTGTCTGAACCATTTACCTCTGATGAGAGTTTCTTCATGGATCATCAGAGAGCAGGTGTTACTCGAGGATTGATGTCTGATCATGGAAATAATAATACTACAGAGATATGTCACACGAGTCTGCCTAACGTGTGTGACATTCAAGGATATGTTTACTTGATGGCTAAAGACCAGCACGGATGTAGATTTTTGCAGAGGATTTTCGATGAAGGAACACCTGTTGACGCCATGATAATCTTCAATGAAGTGATAGCACATGTTGTTGAGCTTATGATGGATTCTTTTGGTAATTACTTGATGCAGAAGCTTCTAGATGTTTGTACTGAAGAACAGAGGACGCAGATCGTACTTGTGGCTACTGCTGAGCCTGGTCAACTTATCAGGATATCTCTCAACGCATACGGGTAAATAAAAACATTTTATTACATAATGTTTTGATTTAAGGATACTGTTTTGAAACTTGTTTTTGTTTTGTAGTACTCGAGTTGTTCAGAGATTAGTAGAAACAATCAGAACAGGAAAGCAGGTTTCTATGGTAAAGTCTGCCCTGAGACCTGGTTTTCTTGATTTGATCAAGGATTTAAATGGAAACCATGTGATTCAACGTTGCTTGCAGTGCCTTGGCACTGAAGATAACAAGGTTGAGATAAATAAAGTCTACTCGTTATCATATCATATTAGGTTAAATGGTTTTTTTTTTGTTTTGTTTCTGGACAGTTTATCTTTGATGCAGCGACAAAGTTCTGTACTGAGATTGCAACACATAGACATGGATGCTGTGTGTTACAAAAATGCATTGCTTATTCAATGAGGCAACAACGAGAGAAGCTGATCGCTGAAATCTCTAGAAACAGTCTCCTTCTTGCTCAAGACCCCTTTGGGTAACATGATTGTCATACACGCATGACCTCTAAATTGTAGAAAATGTTTTTTTTCCTTTACTTATATAAACCTAAAAATGTTTTATAGTTGACATAGGCACTCTTTTTTTGGATGATCAATTTTTTTTTTTTGCAGGAACTACGCAGTGCAGTTCGTTATAGAACTGAGGATACCTTCAGCGGTAGCGATGATGTTGACTCAGTTAAAAGGGCACTACATTCAGCTTTCCATGCAGAAGTTCAGTAGCCACATGGTGGAGAGATGCCTCATGCATTGTCCAGAGAGTCGTCCACAGATTGTGCGTGAGCTTGTCTCTGTTCCTCACTTTGATCACCTTCTTCAAGACCCTTACGCCAACTTCGTCATCCAAGCCGCTCTTGCCGCCACAAAGGTACCAACCAAGTCGATTAATTTTCATTTTTGGTTTGGTTTGAATCCATTTAAACCGGAATCGAACATATCAACAGGGTCCACTTCATGCGTCACTAGTGGAAGTGATAAGGCCACATTCGATTCTGCGTAATAATCCTTACTGCAAGAGGATTTTCTCGAGGAATCTACTGAAGAAGTGAAAAGGGTATGCTGCTGAGTCTGTAATTTCAAGAATCTGTTGTTGTTCTTCCACATCAAGCTTTGTTTGTTCGAATGAATAATAATCTCTGGACTCAGTGTGATCTTAGATCCAGAGATGAAGTGCTGCTCATTGTTGTTTTCTTTGTTTCTATTGTATTGTTCTGTTGTTTCTTTTGTTGTTTTTGTCTTGTCTCTACTAATTTCATGTTGTAACAAATCGGGTTTCTTAACCCGGTTTAGTCTTTGAATAAATTCTTAATAAATTCTTATTTTGTATCAATTTTGTAAAAGTTAATTAGTATTATTATTTTTCAAAAGCCATTCGTATAAGCATGCTTACATGTTAGATGGGCTTTACTAAATAAGCCTATTATGGCTTACACATAAGGCACATTAGGGTTTTGGAAGCACGACATTTAAGGGCGCCTCTACATCTATATATACATATACCAATGCTATTAACCTCGTCATATAATCCTCAATGTAAACGTTTTTCCTCTAATTTCAAACGTTGCCTAAAGTTCAAAGACGACTAATTCTCGTTAGATAGATGAAGAAATAGGGTTTGGTATTTATCCGATTTGTTAGCTAGCTGATTGTTTTTTTTGTTAGAAGAAAGATATGCCACTTCTTTCAGCAGCAAGATCCATTCTTGTTCGCTTTGTTCTCGTGGCAAATATCAATCGCCATCATGAGATGGATTTTATTATTTGCAGTTTATTTTACTCTCTGCAAATATTATCCTTCTCTTTGGTACATCTCTTCTTCTGCAAAACATTTATATTCAGCTCACCTAAAAAAACGCAGGGCAGCTATGAAATTAAGTTTATTGATTGTTGTTCACTTGTTCGATTTGTTGTGGTAGTAAATACGTTACTAAAATATTTTAAACCTTTCTAGGCATAATCGTAAAATCTCAGGCACCCTCAAAGAGAATATTTAGTAGAGGATCTAGAGATTGAATTTAAAAAAAAAAATTGAAAAGAAAAATAAAATGTTGTTGCAGAAGAACTCCAGCAAAAAAACAAGACACTTAGGGGGTGTATTCAACTAGGAATTTTAAGTGATTTATATTAAAATGACAAATACACTGTTATTCAAACATGTATTTTAAAAAACACTTTAAAATCCAGTGTTATTGAACTTGTCATTTCACAAAAAACTCCGAAATCCACTGTTATTGAACAAAATTTAAGTAGGTGATTTTAAAGTACTTTAAGTGTTTTTAGGGTATTTGAGGGGAGTTTCTTAGTTATAAAAATAAAAATCCAAATCTCAATGTTTTAGATGAGATTCTAGAGTGTTTTAACAAAAATCATCTTAAATTCTCCAATTCTCCTGCAATCATCTACAAACTCATTGAAAATCAAATCACTTCAAATTTCAGATTCAATACACCCCCCTTAGTAAAATTTAGAAAAAAAATTAACTACTAATTCACTTATATTACAACTAACAATTTTAAAACAGCTATATTCTCTTTATGAAGACACTAACTGTCACAAGCCCGAACTTTTAGCCATGTTCATAAATTACAATATTCCTATGATAAAATAATTTGTAGGAGCCCAAAACCCATTTGTATAGCCATGCAAAGGCACGCAGCCAGTATATATTAAGAACCTTGTTATTCCATGTAAAATAAATGTTTATAATGATGATGGTGAGAGTAGCATGCAAGGAGATCGGTTTTGGCCATTGAACTTAAAAACACGGAAAGCTCTATAGTGTTGTCAGCCACTCAATAACGCATGTCCTTGTACCTTAGCACAAGCATCCACTAATTGCTTGCCGTTTACCACGTCCAATAGTATTATTTGCTATCAAAAGAGAGACTGTGCAAATTTTGAAAGGAGAATATTTGAAACACATCAACTAATTGCGCTTATATGTATGCTTTCAACACTTAATGGGCTTTGTTTGTCCAGATCTGATTAATCCATTCCAGCCTAAATTGGTTGTCTGTATCTGGCCCAGTAATTATTTAATTCTCCATTTATTCAGTTGCCCTTCTCAACACTTTCATTGGCTTTCCAATCTTTGAAAATCAGTTGTGTGGAAACAAAATACTAAAAACTAAAAAGGCACCACAGAAAAGCTTTCCAATTAATTAATGTTATGGTTACCTCAATTAGCAGCTTGTAAAGATGGCGACTTAATAATTAGGGGTTAAAATTTCAACGAAGCCGTTGAAATAGGTTTAGCCCATTTTAAGTCTCTTAACTCTCTCATATCCCAACGAAAACCTCCCCAATCCCTATCATTCACTTTAATATTGCACCATGCACGATCAGGCGTGTATCCCATGAGAAAAGAAAAGCATTAATCCAATTTTTTTTTGTCAGCAAGCATTAATCCAATTAAAGTCCTCGACTACAATGTAAAATCAAATTTACAATGAGGTCAGGGTATCGGATTATGTTTGCGTTGTGATATAGTACTCCTTGTACCAAGAGCCAGATCTCGGCATAGCAGAGTGAAATATTGGCATCGGCTCTCAAAAATTTTAAATTCTTTTTTATATAGGTATAAGCCTCCGAACATTGAACTCGGTTCCCAAATTTTTTAGAACTTTTAAAAAATGTTTCAAACCTTCATATTATCAGATCCGACTCTGCTTATACCAAATTTCAATTCTTTAAAAACATAACTTTTTGTCTAATAACTTTTCTGTAGCCCTATAATACTCCCTATGTTTTTATATATAAGTAGTTTTGGTTAAAAATGATAATATTAAGAAATTTTTTATTTTTGAGAAGAGAGCATTTAATACAGTAATTCAACAAATAATAAAAAGACACAAATTATTTGATTGGTTATACAATATATAATAAATGTAAAAGTTGTTTTGGATTATGTAAACATCATATATTATGAAATAATTTTTTTTTGGCTAAAAATACCTACATATAAAAATAGAGGGAGTATAACGCACTGACTATATAAAATATGTTACTCTCTCCGTTCCTTAAAGATGATTGTTCTAGGAAAAAAATTTGTTTCAAAAAGATAGTAGTTTTACTTTTTCAATGTATGCTTTTATGAAAAATTGTAAGTTTCAAAAATATTAATGGTGTTTATTGAATTTCTATTGGCTAAAAGTTATTGAAAATTGTTATTTGCAAAAAACAATGCATTTACAATCAAAATTAATGAATTTTCTTAATATATGTGAAAATTCTAGAACTACTATCTTTTAAAAACAGAGGGAGTATTATATAGTGTGCCCGCCTTGTATAAAGATAATTCAGTGACGAGGATAATTACTAGTCTATTTGATTATATATAGCATATCTATGTTCTTCCGGAACTCAAATTTATTTTCCATTTGCATTTAAAATTTATTTGACATAATTTATTGGTGATACATTTATTTCAAATTATCAACACATCTTCTCAAACCTAATTCTTGGGCAAATCAACCGTATTCAATAAGAACATATACCCTATTTAATGTTCATCGTCACATGCAATTTGTTTTAAAACAAATTGATTGTTTACTCGTATTAACTTTACATTAGATGTGTTTTTATTATACGGTGTTGACTACTCCATCTGTTTTTAAAAGATAGTAGTTCTAAAATTTTCACATATATTAAGAAAATTCATTAATTTTGATTGTAAATGCATTGTTTTTTGCAAATAACAATTTTCAATAACTTTTAGCCAATAGAAATTCAATAAACACCATTAATATTTTTGAAACTTACAATTTTTCATAAAAGCATACATTGAAAAAGTAAAACTACTATCTTTTTGAAACAATTTTTTTTCCTAGAACAATCATCTTTAAGGAACGGAGGGAGTATTACATAAATGTTATACATAAGCCGATCGTATAACAGGATAACATTTCCGTTAGAGTCAAGACGACTTAAAGTAGCACAAAATGGTCGAACTCAAAAGCCGCACGTAGAAGTCAATTTGATCTATGCGGACGTAAAAAACATTGTGACATTTTGCATGGAACCATCCGCAGACAAAAAAGACAAAATCTTGGGCGTTATGAGCACATAGGCCATAACTGATTATTTTAAAGCCCTATTTCTTATGGAAGTGTTTAGATTTATATGTTTAGACGTTTAGGTTGGTAATTAATCAAAATAAAAATAAATATGTTTACCTTTAAGTTACTCGTCTATCCGTTAAGTTTGCATGGGATTATATAAAAATTGGAAGTATATGTAAACAAACGAACGATTCTAATGAATAGAAAAACGAAAGACATAAATTTTGTTAAACGAACTAGTATGTTTTTCAATGGGCTGACGCCAGGGCCCTCTGTTCCACAATATAAGATTTTTTGTTCAATGCACAAGAATTAAGAAACTTGATTTTATTAAAGATAATATCATTAATAACATAAATATAATACAAATTAACCAATCATAAATAATGCAGTTAAATACTATTGGTCAACCAGTTTCCAATAAAGTTAAAGTACCTTAAAACTATCAAAACATCTTATATTTTGAAACATCAATATTCTCTAAAACATCTTATATTATGAAACAGAAGGAGTACAAGTTAAAACGTTATTAAAAATAATGGTATAATGGGGGGCATCGAACTCGAGTTGTTTGACAGATGAGGGTGCACCTTTACCAAATAAGTTATACGAACCATAATGTCCAATGTAAAATTTTAAACTTAAAAAAAGAAGGGGTGCACGTGCACCCTTACTCTTCCACCTAGCTTCGCCCCTGGCTGACGCATTCGTAATTCATATGGTTTGATAGATGTATGATAAAATTTATGTTCAATTGACAAGTAGATATATGCTTCAATGCATATACTTGAATTCCGCATTTATAATCGGTTCACAATTATTTAATGGAAACGGGTAGACAAGTACTGAATATTTAATTCTTCCACCAGGAAATAGCAACTAATTTATGTCAGAAAATAAATATATTAACTGAGAGACTCAGAATTATGATTCCATCTAACCATGTAGGTTTATTAGGTTATCCATAATTCCTTGTAGCTTTCATAAAATTTTATAAAACAGTTATAGTATATGTTAATTTATGAGAATAAAGTTTATAGTACGAATTAAATTGAAGTGAAGAGACATGGATCTTAATTGTAGTTGCATGCATGGGGTGAGCGGATGTTGGGAGCTTTAAAAGCTGGTTCTCCCATCCTTTGAAAATTTGTAGTACGTTATTTTACTGTAGTATCTTATATATTAATGACAAGGTTTAATTTATGCATGAGTTTAAACTTTAAAGGTGTTAGACCGATCACCGATGATCTCTTCAGTTTCATTTGTATTTGTGTGTTGCACGTACTGTTAGTCTTTTACTAGTTAAAGTATCATCAAAATCGTATGCCAGCAAATGACAATTTTTTTTACCGAAGGTATTATATTAGAGTTTTTATTTTGCAATATATATATATATATATATATACTATATCATAAGTTCCATTAGTAATTATGCCTTTCAATTCATCTATTCCTTTTACAACCTATATGGAATGAAAAAGAATTAAGCATTCAAGAAGATTTTATTCCAAAAAATGCAATCCACATGCACCCATGATGTCTTCTAAACACACACTCTGTCCAGTAATCTAATTTACAAAGTTAAAGACAATCAATATATGAAACCCTATAAGAAAATAAGGCTTATGCGTCCAGGTTCATAGTTTGACATGCACGATCAATCGAACAACGTAACCCTAAAAGGAAATCATGGCTTACAGTTACACGATCATGTAAAAAATAACTAAAAAATATACAGGTATATCTCGATACATTTTCCTATGATATAAGTGGATCGAGCTATAGACACCGTTTGCAACTGATCGTTAGGTATAATTCGACATTATTCATATTCTGAGTATAGTCATTCAAAAACACCATTTGAGACATCCTTCTTTCGGTTTAACGAATGTGTTTCAATATCCCGCAGACCGCAGTATCAATATCATTAGTGGTAAAGTGATCCACAAAGTTACTTCGGTTTAACAATGTGACTTAATTAGTCATGTGCTTTTTTTTGTTTGATGTGGGTGCAATTAGTGCTTAATGATCGGGCACTACGAAGAGAGGAATTTCAGTTACCTTGTAGAATATAGCAAGTTATGTTTATATTCTATGCAAAACATAAACATAAATATCTACACTACGTTAGCAACTTGATCACAGAAAATGTATCGTTTCAAATTAAGAAGAAAAATATAGAAGTTGGGAATTTATGAGGAGACTTCTGTACTACAAAGGAAAAAAAATTATGAGGAAACTAGCCAAAACAGCCGAAATGTAAACGAACCCATGACATGACATGTAATAGTAAGCCGTTGAAAGTTTAGTTATTGAAATTGCTCCTTTTTTCTGGGGTCAACATGTTGTATTAGTTCAAAGAATTAACACATCTAAAAATGCAACCATGCCACATGAGGTTTAGGACAAACTTCATAAGGTAAAGAAGTGTATAAACTATTTAAAATATTAATTATATATTATAATTTATAAATACACCATTTAATCATATTAAACAATTTCCCGTGACTCGGATCACATGCATGATTATATAATCCGGAGACATCCAAACAATCAGACTAAAAAGATCCAGTAAATCCCATTTCATAAATCTGACTTGGGATATGAACATAGGAGGTTATTTTAAACTGTTTGTAGTAAAAATAGAACTATAATAAAGCTGTATGAGGGAGGTTGGTTAGTAATGTGTATATTTTGTGTTATATATCCAAAAATGGGAGTAGGAGTTAATGTGAGTATTAAAGGTGCATCGGCATTCATCAATTCATCAACCTTCCCTTCTCCCATCTTTAATTGTCTTTATTGTCTCTCCATTTATTGACCTCTCCCTATTTCCAAACTCTTCTTCCTTCACATACACCATCTTATCACCATGCATACATTCATGATACATATATACATCCATCCATGACTTCACTAACAATTCGTTTCATCCGTTTTAGATTTTAACAATATATTAAAGGACATGAAGTATAGTTAAAGATGATTTGTGATGACAATAAGATGATGATGATGGTGGTAGAGGAGAAATGGAAAACCAGAAAGAGAAATCGGTTAGCACTTCACATCTAAGCATTTAAATGAGACTGGTTGGAGTTATTGAAGACACCCAACTTGGAACTCACACATCATACTTCACATTACTTCCCTCTCTCTTTTTTATTCCTCTAAAAATCCAAATTAAAATGCAGCAGTCGGCAGATCACTTTTATTGCTTAGTAATTGAAAATTCTAAATATATATTTTATTTTATTTAAGAGCATCTAACTTATCGACCATTAATAAATTCTTATATTGGTATCTAATTCAATTACTCCAAATGAACCGGTGGAGACAATAACTCCCCTGAAGATTTTCCTACATGTATATAAATAGAGACGACCTTTGCATTCTTTTCAAGTCTATCTGCTCATTTCCTCACATGATCAAAGAGAGATAGAAAGGGTTTAAACTTTCTTTATAAGCATAGATCACTCAAGGCCAATGGTTTCTCGACAAGAAGGAACCCTTTTCTCCAGAAAGAGAGATTTTACAGCCTATGGGGAAGAGTTTCACAATCTATTCAAGAAGACCAAACAAGAGGATCAATCGCATCAAAAAATTCAGAGAACCACACTCAGTGAAGGATCAAACTCAGAGAGTATGAGATCAGTTACGTTTGATTTTGAACTTAACCTCCACACTCCTCTACCTTCAGGCTGGCAGAAATCTACAGATGCCAAGGTATATATTCATATATGTATTAAGTGTTTTGCGATTGTAGATATCCATGTACATGTGATATGCACACAAACATGCATCTAAAACATGTTTTGTTATATTTTCAGAGCTATTCGAGAACATCTGAGGATTTTAGTACATGCGCTAAAGAGCCGGTGCTTGTTGAGCGACCAAAGATGAGCCTAGACCTTGAGCTAAACCTTTCACCTTCTTATTCACCTACAAATACCGCAACGAAAATAGAAGAATCCTCAAATCACAATGAAAACGTGTCATCATCGAAGGGTAACAGTTGGACAAGCCCGAGTAAGAAGACCACGACGGGGACAGGATCAAACAGATCATTGTCATGGCTTGCGTTTGAAGGTGGTGATGATGACGTTGATCACAAGGAGCAAGAGATGGTAACAAAAGTGTGCATGAAATGCCACATGCTGGTTATGTTGTCCACATCAACTCCTGTTTGTCCCAACTGCAAGTTCATGCATCCACATGATCACAGCTCTACTAAACTGTTAAAACCATCGAATTTGCTTAGGCTCTTGTGTTAGGTTCTGCAGGGTTACTGAATCTATAAAAATTTGTACGGAATAATATGAACCTTCGAGAGACTTGATAAAAGACAAGGTTATGTATATAGACTACAAGTACTAAAAGATTTATTCTATGCGCTTATCTGAAAGATATTCCATCTCTTTGTTCATGCTATAGATCTCAACCTAATATTATTTGCATTGAATTGTACTTGGAGATAACACGTACACGGAATGATATGCCAGAGTTTGACAAGACAACTTTTTGAGTGTAGTCACTATCGATAATATCACCGGAGGATAAAAAAGGTTATTTATAGAGCTGTTATAATTCAAGTTATGTGAATATGGTTTAGTAGCACCATGCCACGATGCATTTTTTTATATTATAAAGTCTTGAAATCAAATAATTGGAGATGATAGGATGTGTTCACTTACAAACTGAATCATACCATAAAGCTAGTATATGATCAGAGAGCGAGAAAGAGAGAGAGATACAGGTGGGAAACAAGAGCAGACGAAGATTAGTGATCTACTAAGATTTTGAAAGTGTAGCTATGCAGAAAATATAATCTGACACTAGTATATAATTATGGCAGAAGAATATAATCTACCTCTTGTTGACCCCCGCCTCTTGGTTCTCGTCATTATGTTTCTATCAGCTTCTTTTGCTACTTCCACTCTCGTTTATGTTTATGTTTATGTTCGTCATCAGTTGCTTTAATAAGATTTCGACTTTTTTTAGTATAATGTGAACTGGCTCAAATTCAACAACAATCAGCTGCGTTTGTTTTTTTGGAAGCGTAGATGAGTAAACTATCAAAGATACGGTTTTGTATTTCTGTAGCTATAGTGACAAGTTCTTAAACATCCACAAACCTTACACACCCTCAAAATAACAAATGAGAAAGTTGGTGCAAAAGGTAAAACACACACGTAGGTCTGTACAATGGTTGGGTGTGAGGAGCAACATTTATTTAAACTTCTGCAACAGTGTAGCAAAGAAGAGCTTAAGAGTAGTAATGTGAGGGACGCGATTTTATGATACGAGCTTCGTTTGCTTTGAGGATTCAACTCAATCAGTCAAATGCATATGGATCATCAGCGTAGGGGTTGAGTGAGCCTTCTGAAAACAGATCTCCAATGTTTGCAGATCGTGGTGGATGGCTGCTTATGGCTGCTACCTGCACATGTTCAAGACCATTCACTGCGTTAATAAACCCTCACACAACTGGCGAAAATGTCTCACTGTACAAAACCTAGCCTTAACATTTACCACTCATTCATGTTCTCCTCAACTCTTGAAATATTTGTTCTAGTATAGAAAGGGCAGTCAATAATAAAGCAAGAACTAGTTTACTTGAGTGATAGTTAACCACTGGGTGGGATTCATGCATTTCAAATATTAAGCAAAGCTTTTGGGATCTATCTATTTACCTTAGCGATACTTCTTGGGGTCTTAGCTTTGGGTGAAGTAAACCTAGTCAATCGCCTCTGTGGCTCCTGTAGCCATAACAAAGGTGAATCCCAAACTCAGAGAAGATGGCCGTTGAAAATATATCTAAGATGAACCAAACCAAAGATTTGCTGGCGGCGCAGTATAGGTGTTACCTCAAACACGACTGTGCCTTTTGTTTTCCTTCGCTTGGTGGTCCTCGCGTCCTTCGCTTCAACTTCATATTCAGTACGAGTCACCTGCCAAGTTGAATCACAAAAACAGATGATGAGTTTGGGAGTCTATTTTAAATGTAGTTATCACTGTTTTACCTTGCTATGTTGCTTTTGACTGTTCATTATGCTTCTTGTATTTGCATTTTCAACTTTCTTTAGCGTCTTCGGCACATGTGTTTCTGCTTCCTTTTCAAAAGGGGAATCCTGCATTTCACCCATGAGGGGAAGGAGGATGTATTATTTTGTATGTGCAGAGACAATAGACAAAAGAAACATGGTGTTTTATATCCTACCTGTTCATCTTCATCAAGCATCACTGCGGTATGCTGGCTTCTCCTGCTAGTAGGAGGACGAGAACCTCTCACTTTCACAGACGAGACAGAGTATTCCTGCAAAGATGATGATTGAGTACTCGAAATCAGTATATGTTTCTGTTTCTTTGAAAGGCAGTACAAACTAAAGTTCTATATTTCAGTGGATCAGAATGATTTCTGGTCTAACCTTCCTAGAGCTCACTTCTTGCTCTTCTGGAGCTTTGTCACTCATAACCCTCCACTGCATTTGCAACAAAGCTCTTTGCCTCTCTTCCTGCAACGGTAACTCATTTACGTCAGTAGGTTTTAACCTACAACACGTGCTATCTTGTAATGAATCTTGATAAAACACTATACTTTTGATCTCTGAAGATCTAGTTCGTCTTGCAGCTTCTTGCAATCATCTTCGTACTGACACTTGAATGCTTTCACTTGAACATCATGCTCGTTCCTGATTGTTGTTATCCTCTGCATGATAGCATTAAATCACTTGAATACCAGAGTCTCCACATTCCTATAAAACTATCAAATTGTGTCTACTGGTATGGTACCTCTTTCAATTCAGTTTCGGCCTGAATCTGAGCTTGTCTCAGTTCCTCCTCGTGCTTGGCTTTGAGATTGAACTCCCTATTCTCATGTTCCTCCCGGATAGTGAGTATCTGCAGAACATGCAGCTTTATCAGACTGTCTTCTATTTGAAAACCTGCTCAGTGTTAAATTTACAAACAGAAAGGCCAGAGAAAAGGGACTCTGGTTCTCGTATGTGCAAGCTACTAAACACATGTATAAGATCGTTCATGCTCGTTGATGTTCAGAAACATAACGTTTAAGTGAAGATTACTATACCAGAGAAGCATGATCCTCCTGAATGGTCAGCAATTGGTTCTTTGACTCGGCTTTACAGTCAAAAAGTTCTTTATCATATTTAGTGGATAACTCTTTGATAACCTTCTCAGCCTGAAAACAGAGCCATGATCAATACTTCGGTCGAGTGTAATTATAAAACAAGTCAGTAAATACCTTTTCCTTTTCAGCTTTAATAATCTCCTGCTTCTCCTCATCATATTTCCTCCGGATTTCGTTAATCGCCTAAAAAGCATCAGAGAAGCATATACGTCAGTTTAAAATTCTCTGCATACTATTCAAGCGTGTATTTGGAGAAAGTGATCCACACTTACTTGGTCATTCCTCTGAGATAACTCCTTCAAGTGCCTAGATAATTCCAACTGTTTATTTTCCAGCATCAGATCATATTGCTTCTTCGCCTCTCGAAGCTTGGTTTCAGCAGCTGCTAGTAGCTCCTTGTCCTGCAATGGAGTTCGTATTTGATGAGTGCGAAGAGGTCGATAATACTCACAAAGCACTTCTCCAATATCCATATTCACAAACCTCTGTTGTTTTCTGATCCAGCTTCTTCTCATTTTCCTTGCATTGATTGATAAGAAGCTCTTTCTCTTCAATAACGGTTTGGAGCTGGTTCACCTCTTTTGACAATGAATCCAGACGCAGCTGGTTGCTATCGCTCTCTTTCTGCAAAATCTCTATTTCTTCAGCCTTTCTCTGTGCATCAGCCTGCAGCTTCTCATAGTTCTCTTTGCTTTCAGTCTCTGATGTTGAAAGCTTTAACAACAGTTCTTGCTGCGAGATACATGAACAGATTAAGCATTGCAACTATGCATTGATAATTAAATAGAGACTGCGCAAAGATATGGAAGATATATCTACCGTTTTATTCTCTGAGGCCTTCAGATTTTCCAACAACGCTTCTATTTCCTCTTTCAGCTCTGATAGAACTGCTTCTGTCTCAGCATTTGTTGAAACTAGACATTTTGCTTCAGACTCTAGTTTTTCAATTGCCTGCTTTGCGGAGCTGCGTTCCTCGGCTAGTTGAGAAACCAATGACTCCTTAGCTTTCTTCAGTTCCTCTTTTTGTTCATATAACTCGTTGGCTGATGACTGCAGAGCTTCTTTCTGGACGGTTACAGTCGAGAACTCTCCTTGGAGTTGATTATATGATCTTTGAGCACGATCAGAAGCAAGATCTCTATCCTTTTGGAGCAACATGAAGTGAGTGCTATATAAACCATTTAGCTTATCGAAGTTTTCCATGAATGCCAAGTTCTTCTTGTCCAATTCAGTCAACTCTGTTGCCAAAGCGTGTACAAACCCCTCGAGCTTTTTGACTTCGTTGTCTGAAGTGATCAGTTTCGCAGATAGATTATCAGCAATCAGCTGAATATCCATCTTGTCTCGTTCAAGCTTCTCCTTGACTCCTATAAGGTATTTGGCCTCATCTTCCTTTGATGTTAACTCAACACGCACCTTCTCAAGTTGGAGGTTTAAGTTTTCAATGTTGAGTTTTGCTTCAGCTATAGCTGCTTCAGAGTTTACTATCGTAGCATCTGCCACAAAGAAGAAAGACAAGAAGCTTTACTTCAAATAATAATACTATCATGTAGCTGTAGCACGTCCAAACAAGAGAAGAGAATTCTAGCTTCATGTATATAGCGTATATTTTTATTGCAACATTAAATACAATTCTGATCCCGTGCTCTAGAAAAAAAATCTTGTGATCAAGTTGATATACAAGTACACAACACGCTCAGAGAGGTGTGGTTAAGATCCAATACATAATACAGAGAGTTTTCCTCGCAAAAATGTGCGTTCCTTTAATTAATAACTTGTATGCAAGCTAAGAACTCGCTATCCTATTTCCATTTAAATAGCGAACACATTCAAGCAAAGAGTTTTTTCAATATGCTTCTAGTGTACGTACATGTTTAAGCTATCAAACCAGATTAAACTTGTGAGATACTGCATGTGAGAAAAGACATTGTGATTTGTGAAATTCACCTCTCTCCTTTAGGAGACTTGCAGTTCTACACTGTTCATTCAGATAAGAGTTCTCTGTCTGTTCTTTCTCGAGTTTGAGCTCCTCTAGTTCCTTTTCCCCTGCATGTTTGACTTCAATATTACTACTATGTATAAAAATCTTTAACATAAAGAACCATAGAGGAATTTCGATAAACCATAATACCATATTATAGCAAACTCAATCATTTTCGAACCAAAAGGTTTCCCCGTGAAACAAACCAACAAAACATTTCTGAAACAAACCAGAAACTTACGGCTTTTGATGTTTTCTTCAGCAGCACCCAATCTTGAGGATAGGTCTTGCATTTGCTGCTGTAAAGAGTCTATTACTTCCGCACTAGTAGAGAACTTGGACTCAAAGAGCTCTTTATCCTTCTCAGCTGTAAAGACAATTTGGTAAAACAGATAAAGCAACACATAAATAAGAAGCTTCCAGAGTTCAACTCGCAATGTGCATTAGTATTATTATTATTACCTTCTTGAACCTGGGAAGCCAAATGTTGCAGAGTCTCAGTAAGTTGATCACAGAGAGACTTCGTTGAAGAGAACTTGGACTCCATCCCTCTCCAAAGCTTTTCATCTTCCTTTTGCATCACCCTGAGCTTAGCGTTCTCATTGAAAGCGTTCTGTAGTTTCTCCTCTAAAGCAAGTATATGATCCATCGACTTTTTCAGCTTAGAATTCTGGATTCAAAGAAAAATAATATCTATCAAAGTCCAATCAAATACAGTAAGACATTCTCTCGGATAAAGAGAGATCTACGTCTTCCTGGTCATATCGGTTCAAAACTACGAACAATAACGGCAAGCAAACGCACAATCATAGCAATACCACCATACATACCTCTCAATCACATCGATCAAACTTTTAAAGTTTGTAAAAGACGCAGAACGTAAGAAGAAAACAGGATAGCATTCGAAATACCGCCAATTCGAGATCTGATTTCATAGATGCCTGCTCCTTCACCAGTTTTTCTGAAAAACGGAAACGGATCCATCGATAATCATCAAAAACAACGCGATTACAGAAAACGATCGGAGCGAAATCGTTCGAATCGAGTTTTTAAGCGAACGAAGAAGCGAACCTGCCGTAGACTTGAGATTCGAGAAGTTTCCGGAAGAGACGGAGTCGGGAGGTTGTTGACGCGAGGAGAAGGTGAGATTCCTCCCCGATCCAGCCATCGGTCGCATCTGATCCAAGCTCTTCATCGCTGGGAACCCTAACTTCTGCATTTCGAAATCGCTTTTCTCCCGCGCTTTTCTCTTCTCTCTCTCTTTCTCTCGTGCGATCGTAACGGAAAATGAAGTTTCTTCCCACTCGTTCTGTATTTTTATAGCCATATACGCGGATTTGCTGACGTCATCACATCGGTTTATTAAGAAATTAAATAAATCACAGAGGTCCCATACCGGTCCGACCGGTCCAATAACCACTCAATTAAGTTCTTGCTATGGATATCAATCACCTCTAGTGATATCTATCCAGTGAAGCTTTTTAAAGCACCGGTGGCTTGTTTTTTAAACCAACCACCATGCGTTTACTCTTACCTTCTTCGAATCCATCTCCTCCAAATGCTCAGACTCCGAATCTGTTGTACATTGTACCGGTAACGGGAGGAAGCAAACCGATAAGGACTCGCTGGTCTTGTCTGTGAGCTCGAGGAAAGACAAATCTGAGTGAGAATGTATGGAGGTACTTGGACACAAAACACCACGGACGTTGCAGTAGCGGAAATGGGAAATGAACAGTTTCCAGTGGAGCGAGGAGCACTGAAGCATATCTGGACCGGTGCTGTAGCTGCCATGGTTTCAAAGTAAAGATTTTTTTATTAGTACTCTCTCATATACTTGAAAATCTCTGTGTAGTGACATATAAGTCTAAGCTTCACTGTCTTTCTTTAAAGCAGAGCATTTGACAATAAAAACAATAACTAAAATCGGTTCCAAAGTAGCTACTTATCCTCTTCAGAGCCGGATCTGAGATTTTGGGGGCTTGTAACCATGTCTTATTTAAAAAAAAAAATTTACCGATTTGGGGGCCTAAAATATATTTTTGGGGCTTTTGTCTATGTAATTTTTTTCAAACATTTTAGGAACCTGTTGCAAATGTTTCATGAGGCATTGTCCAGATCCGGCATTGATCTTCTTGAAGTAGCGAGACATGTACTATGCTTTAGCTATAACTATAGGACAGTGGTTAAAGTAGAATGAATAGAAGACAAAGATTTTCAAGAGCATTCAGACATTTAACACATAGTTTCGTTTTACTTTTTTTAAACTTCGTCCTCGTGGAGAAGCATGTTTGGTACTCCTTTCTTGACAGGAAACTTCCTACCCGTTTCTTTGCAGACGAGCGAGCCTTCCTCGAGGTGGAGTTCGAGCAACGCGTGGTGGAACTTCTTGAGGAATGATTCGTTTGATTCAAGCGCCTCCGCGTGATCAGGAAGCTCGCTGTATCCCAGAGAACGTGCACCGTCCACGAGAGCCTTCCACTCGATCTTGGCCAACATGTGCCAGAGAAAATCAAGGTTGAAATCGACCTCCTTCTTGACCACCTTCTCTGCTACGATCTTTAGAGGGAACTTGTTAACCACTCCCTTGACGTTGCAAGTCAACATGTTGTGCACTATCAACCTCATCTTCTTTACCCTCTCTATGTGGCGAAGCGTCGTGACGGTTGATGGCGGAGGTGACGAAAAGGAGGTGATGGTTTAGCTGGAATCTAGTTGTGTAAATGAGATTTATCCATTTAAGGCCCATAGCTAGAAATGAAAAAGATCAGTGAAGGTTCCAAGTCCATTACCATAGGTCCATAACTTATTATCAAAGTGATCAGAAACTTTGTACTGCATAACTTATATATGATCTCAAGAAATGTTGTATAAAAATAGTTTTCCCAGAAATGTAAAATAAATAATATATATGTGATATAAGAGAAACAAATCTGCAAGAAATAAACCATAAAAGAGTAAGAACATCTAGTCAATTTAAGATTTGTATTATTTTATTATGTTATTAAAATTAAATAGAAAATAAAATAAAAAGTTAAATACAATTTAACATCTATCAGAGTGTTAAAGAACAAAAATAACATTTTTACTCCTCTTAATTTGTCTACTCTTTTGGTCTTTACTCATTTGATGTTGAGAGCTTTGAAATCTCTTCTATACTCTAAAAATACTGAAATAGTAAAAAACTAACCCCTAGAGATGCCAAAAAAATATCTAATCCATATAAGATGCCAAAAAAAAAACTAATCCATAGAGATATGTTGTACAAACCATTTGTTTATCTAAATTACATAATTTGTCATAATTTGATACACACACTAATTTGTCAAACTGCAATTATGCATAGTTATCAATACAGAAATAAATGGGAAATAAAATCAAAAGAAAAAGAATTAGACTATATACTTCCTTTTGTGGAAATATTTATGTATTTTCCAAAAACAAAAAAGCATGCAAAAAGAGTTATAAAACGACCATATCATATGAGTTTAATTTACAGAATAACCAGATTGAATTATTTTCAGTGGATATCATAAGAAAACGACATTAACGAAGAGGAGCGAAGGCTTTTTCATTTCTTCTGGTTGCAGATTAAAGAGAGTTTGGTTACACTCATTTCTCTCTTCAATCCTGCTTTCTCTTTTTTTTTTTTTTTTTTTTTTTTTTTTTAACCACCAACTTTCATTAAAACTTCAACCATAACGTTAGGTGGGAGCCATAATGGTCTCACTCATACAAAGGGCTGCTTTTGCTAAAGAGTCTGCAACTACATTTTGGTTTCTAGGGATCCAAACGAAAAAGGTAGAAAACAGAGAGGAGGAGCACAGAGTCGCTATGTCGGATAGCACGCCATGAAGCTCTGATATGGGTTCCATCCTGGTTAACGCATTGATCAGGAGCAGGCAGTCTGATTCGAGACGCACCGCTTGTAGTCCAAGGGTCTTGCAAAATAATAATGCTTCTCGGATAGCAAGTCCTTCAGCCATCAGAGGAGAAGCCACAAAACGTACCATCTTCTTCTCCTGGAGAAATCCTTCTTGAGAGTGCAGGGTCCAAGCTATCCCTGCCTTCCTGTCTTCCTTTCGCCAAGCCGCATCTGTTCGCACCACAGTTAGCGGTCCTAGGGAGCTGACTGGAGGAGGAGCGCTAGGTGGTGGAGGGGAAGCTTTCTCTTTTGTTTGGGCTTGATCCCATTCTCTGGCTGCTTTGATTGCTAGGCTGAGAGTTTCCGTTGGGGAATTAGAGCTTCCGTTGAAGACGAACCTATTGCGTTCCTTCCAAATGGCCCACAAAATCCAGGGAAAGAGGGGGCTTGAGATCACACCCGAAGGGGGAAGGCAAGGCTTGACACACAGGACGCTCCATCTCTCTTCCAAATCTACTATTCCTCTAGGGTCAAAGCCAGTGACAAAGGGGGCATCACGCCAAACCTGTTGAACAAAAGGGCAATGAAAAAGAAGATGAATAATAGATTCCGACTCCCCACATCGTTTGCAGCGGGGATCAACATTGATGTGTCTCTCCACCAAGCGTTCTCCTACAGGTATTGCTCTTTTAAGAACCTTCCAAACAAAAGTTTTGATCTTTGGGGCCACTTTAAGGTTCCATACGTTTTTGTACCATCTGTTACTCTCTGCTGGGGGAGGTTGACCATTGTTTTCCTCCAAACTAGTAGCAAAGTAGTAACCCGACTTGATAGAGTAGTTTCCTGCTTTTGTTCCCAGCCAAACTAGTTTATCCGGTGCATTAGTGAGACTTGGCTTCAAAGCTTGAATATCTTCCTCGTATTGTGGCAAGATAAGTCTTATTTTCTCGATGTCCCAGTCTCCCTCTGGACTCAAACGAAGGTCCGCAACTGTGAGGTTGACGTAAGCTTCCGGCGCTGGTCCAAAGGGGCGTCTCTTGTACGAATGATCTAGCCAGGGATCATACCATATGTTGATATCCTTTCCACTTCCCACAATCCATCCCATGTTTTCAGTCAGTAGATTCCTACCTGCAAGAATTCCCCTCCATCCATGGGACATAACGGAGCAAGGTCCACAGCTAAGAATGTCCTCTGTGGGGAAGTATTTTCCTTTCAGTATTCTCCCGAGGAGAGAGTTAGGATTATCAAACAGTCTCCAGCTGAGCTTCGCAAGCGCCGCTTCATTGTATCTTTGGAAGTCTCTAAATCCTAAACCGCCGAAAGCCTTCGGTTTACTTAAGTCTGAATAAGCAATCCATGCCATTTTCTTGTTCCCCGCATTGTCATCCCACCAGAAGCGGGTAACAGCAGATTGAATGCGCTTGCATAGAGAGACCGGAAGCTGGAAACACGACATGGCATGTGACGGTGTCGCTGACAATACACTTTGGACTAGGACGACTTTCCCTGCTGTAGACAAAAATCTCGTAGACCAGGAGCTTGCTCTCTGCTTGATTTTATCTACAATGGAGGTGAATAAATCTCTTTTTTTCCTCTCGAAATGTTCTGGTAGTCCTAGATATTTCCCAACTCCTCCCTCTTGTTGGATAGCCAGTATATCTTTGACCTTTGTTTTCAGTTCTGGTGGGGTTCTTCTAGAGAAGGTGATGGAGGATTTATCTACATTAATGGCTTGTCCTGAAACCTCTCCATACTGGTGAATGATAGCAACGAGGGCTTCCGCGGAAACTTTAGAGGCTCGTGTGAAGAACATAGTGTCGTCCGCAAAGAGAAGGTGGTTTACACGGGGACATCCCCGGGCCACTTTGATGCCTTTTAGCTTTCCTGTTTCCTGTGCTCTGTTACAAAGCCCCGAGAGAACTTCACTGCACAAAATGAATATGTACGGTGAGAGAGGGTCTCCTTGCCGGATTCCTCTACTCGGTAAAACCCTTCCTCTAGGCGAGCCGTTGATGAGGTAGGAGTATGTAACAGTCGAGATGCATTGCATGATCAGATTAATCCACCGAGGATGAAATCCGAGCTGCTGCAGCACAAGGGAAATGAAATCCCATTCCAGTCGATCGTAGGCTTTGCTCATGTCGGTTTTGACTGCCATCGAGCATCGCTTTTCGGCCTTTGTTGTCTTTAGGAAGTGGAGGACCTCGTGGGTTATTAGGACATTATCTGAGATAGCTCGTTCAGGGACAAATGCCGATTGAGTCTCAGATATGAGGCTGGCGAGGAGAGGCTGAAGCCTGCGGGTGAGTATCTTGGAGAAGACTTTGTAGTAAACATTGCAAAGAGCAATGGGTCTATACTCAGAAACCCGCTGTGGACTCTTAATCTTTGGTATAAGTCGGACATGGGTGTCGTTAATGCCCGGGGGGAGCTTATCCAGAGCGAAGAAACCTTGCACCTCTGTGACTATGTCCGCTCCAATATCTGGCCAATGGGTCTGGTAGAAACCGGCCGAAAAACCATCTGGTCCCGGGGCCTTATCGGGATGTATGGCAAATAAAGCATCTCGTACCTCCTGGGTTGAGGGGATTGCGATCAAGGCGCTGTTATCTTCCTCGGAGACTAGAGGATTAAGTGCTTTACGCACTATTGCTGCTTTGTCCGTAGTCGATCCTATGGAGGTAAACATGTCTTGAAAGTACTTCACTATTACCATGGAGATCTCCTCTTCCTTGTAGCACATGCTACCTTCGGCATTCTCCAGTACCGAGAAGCTATTTGCTCTTTTGCGATTCTTTGTGGTTGCGTGGAAAAAGCCCGTGTTGCGATCACCAAGTCTTAACCAGAGTAGACGGCTCCTCTGTTTCCAATATGCTTCTTCTGCCAGATAAGCTTCATTAAGCTTTGAGGTGATGTCATGGATTAGCATAGTGTTGTTAACCGGTGCTGTGAGAGCCTTCTCAAGCTCTGCTTTCTTTTCCTCAATCACACGTCTACTGTTACGCTGTTGGTTCTTATTCCAGGCTGTGATGGCCGATCTGGTGGATGCTATTTTCTCTTTGATCGTGTTGCAACCAGAGTTGTGCCAGGCCTCTAGGACCACTTTTTTAACTTCAGGGTTGCCATCTAGTCTACGATCGTATCGGAACAGACCTTTACGACGTTTTGAATCAGGTTCGAAGAAGGATAAGAGAGGCTTATGGTCTGAGCCCTCATACTCTAGATACTGACATCTTGCCGTCGGATATACTTCCGCCCAGAGACTGTTCGCGACAGCTCTGTCGAGGCGGCATCTGACTAGGTAGTCTCCTCTCTGTCCCCTCCAAGAAAGGGGGTCTCCCGAGTGTCGGAGGTCGAAGAGGTCCCCCTCCGAGAAGAAAGTACGGAGGTCTACAAAGGAACCCTCCGGTCTTGCTGGTCCGCCCAGTTTTTCCTCTTCACTGAGTAAATCATTAAAATCTCCAGTAACAAACCAGGGAACTTCTCTGCAAGAGGCTAGACTCAACATGTGTTCCCACTGCATTTGTCTTTGTTTTTTATCACAGTCTCCATGAATAAAAGATGCAAAGAAAGACTTTCCTCTATATTCAATATGTGTATCGATCAGGTTTGCATTAGAGTACATGATATCAATATTGATTTTAGAGTTCCAAAAAAGCGCAAGTCCTCCAGCGCCATGGCCTCTTGGAGGGAAGAGATAGTGTGATTCATAGCCTAGCTGCTCCAGTTTTTTCAGGACAAACTCATTGGGATTTTTTGTCTCCATCAGGAATAGGATATCAGGGTCTACGGTTCGCTTGATTTCCCGGAGACGACGAACTGTCGCGGGGTTTCCCAACCCTTGACAGTTCCAGCTAGCAATAGCTAAGGAAGCGGAACGGCCGGGATACGAAAACCCGACTTCTTCCGCGGAGCAGAGGGAATCATGTTTCTGAGAGGCTGATTGTCCGAACCTAAGCTCCTGTCTGACTTTCCCGTAGAGTTTCTAGAGGAGTCTGATCTTGTACCACTCGGTCCAACCGCAGATGTGCGAGCTGCATTAATCTTTGAGGTGCGGTTCTGTTGCGAGTTCTCAGTGGCTAGCTTCCTACGGCTTATTGGAGGCTTGCTAGAGACTATTCTTCTCTTTTTCGAGCTTGCTCCTGCCAGTGATTTTGGGCTTGACTGTACGGTTTTTCTCCCCGGAGGGCGCCCTGGTTTTCTCTTTGTAGGTAGTTCCTCAGTGGGGACTACCATCTCCTCTATGGGAACCGGGGGGCCAAGTCGTTGAAGAGCAGAGAGCCTTTCCGCACTAGTGGGTGCTGGTTCTTCGCGTTCTGGGAGGGAGGGGTTAACTTGTCAATCCTGCTTTCTCTTCTTCCTTTTTTGCTTCTTGATGTCTGGAATCTGCTGCTCTCGTTCTGATACACAAGTAAACAAGCAAACTCCTTTTTGCTAATTTTTTTTTATCTACTAGTAATTACTCGTTACCTTCAGTGTTAATTTTTTAAATTTTATATTTGCTTATAACAATGTTTTTGTACGGACAAACTGGTGGAGCATGATTATGTTCTGTCTGATTACGTCATCTTAATGCTAGGTTGTACTAGGACAAAAATCTCATTCTGGTAAAAGAAAACCTGATGGAGAAATCAAGTTTGGATACAGTATAATGAAGGGGAAAGCTAAACATCCAATGGAGGATTATCATGTTGCTAAGCTCATCAACGTCAAAGGCAATGAACTTGGTTTATTTGCAATCTTTGATGGTCATAGTGGTGATCAAGTGGCTGCATATTTACAGAAACATCTCTTCTCAAGCATCCTCAAAGATGTAAGTTTTACAAAATATCGTAGATTACTTCTGTGTATCATAATTAGTTACATTGTGTTAATGTTTTCTAGGGAGACTTCTTGGTTGATCCTCGAAGAACGATTGCAAAGGCTTATATAAATACAGACCAAACGATTTTGTCTGATACTTGTAATTCAGATTTATGGAGTGGTGGTTCAACTGCAGTGACTGCACTTCTGATCAATGGGAAAGTTTTGTGGATAGCTAATGTTGGTGATTCCCGAGCCATTGTGTCTCGTAGAGGTAAAGCAACGCAGATAAGTGTTGATCATGATCCAGATAATGATGCTGAAAGGAGTATGATTGAGAGTAAAGGTGGATTTGTAACCAACAGACCAGGTTAATCTTTTATTTTTATATTTTGAGTATTATAAATAGTTGTTAAAAGGGAGTAGTGATGATTCTCACGTTTGTGAGTTTGGGCAGGTGATGTTGCTCGAGTGAATGGTATATTAGCTGTCTCTCGTGCCTTTGGTAATAAAGATCTCAAAGCGTTTATGAATAGAGAGCCTGACATTAGGGATGTCGAAATTGATAGCCACACAGAGATTCTTATCCTGGCTAGTGATGGTATTTCAAAGGTGATGTCAAACCAAGAAGCAGTTGACATAGCTAAAAAGATTAAAGATCCAAAGAAAGCGGCTAAACAACTAGTTGTTGAAGCATTGAAAAGAAACAGTAAAGATGACATCTCTTGCATTGTTGTCCGGTTTAGATAATAACCAAACATTCAGCTTATGTGATTTTTGTTTAGGTCCGGTTCAGTTTTTTCTGGTTCTTGGTTACATCTGCAGTCTCATAGAGTTATACTAGTTTGACAAACTAAAAGATATCATATAAAAATAAAATATATCATCTGGTTCATAATACTTATTGAAAATTTATTCTTGGAATAATTAATAAGTTATATAATTATCGATCTATGTTTTTTAAGTAAGAGTTATCAGTGTATTCAGAAAGTAAGTGAACAATGGAAGGGGTAAGCTTTTTCTTTGATACAATGATATCAGCAGGCTTACGATTTTTACATGGCTTTGTTAAAGGACACGTAAGCTTCTTCAAAAATGTAACTCTTCGTTGATCAAAAATACAAACCAGCAAATGAGCCATAAAACATAACAACTCAATCTGATATTGCTACCCATTTTGCTTAAATATTAGTCCATTTTGACCAACGTCTACTTTATACCTTCCTTTTCTCAAAATACTTTTTCAGCACATCCGTAGTGATACGTCTCTGTAACGTTTGTCCTCTTCATTCAACCTTATTAAGCATCTGCAATTACTCTCTCCGCCATCTCTCCCACTACGTTCAATTTAATGTTTCTTTCCAACCTCGCTCTCGAAATCCTCAGTTTTTGAGAATATAAATAGTGATTCAGACGTCTAAAAATGTGTTCCTACTTCCTCTGAGATCCATCACTTGAGTTTAAAGATTTTTTGGTCTGCCTACTTCCTATGTATTCTTTTACTGAAATATTGTGGCTATCTCTCTAATTTTAAGATGAAGATTCTGTAATCTTTATTGGTAAATCAAATTTCAGGGCTTTGGGTTTAAGATGAAGATTCTGATAACAGTAATCTTTAGTGGCTTACTCATTGGGTCTGTAATCTTACTATCATTCTCAAACAACTTCAACGACCAACTTCTTGGCCATTCTACAATCAATGGTTAACAAATCAAAACCCATTCCATCTTTAGCGTATGTTTTTTGCTATTATTTCAAAATATTGATTAAATTTAATATTCTCCACAAGAATACGCCCGTCGCCCGTTAGTTAAAAATATCATCACTAAAGCTGAGAACAACTCAAGAATCATCTCTCTCTCGATGTTTAGTTATCTTTGTGGTATGTATGGGTACACTTTTATTTAGGTTTAAAATTTAAAAACTAATTATACTAAAACTTTTAAGTAGAGCTAGACTTGAAACGTGTACACTTTTAATTTTCTCAAGATTTTTGTTATGACCCAAATACTAAAACTAGTATTTTAATAGATAACAAATCATTTTTAGCAGGGGCTAGGACTAGTTTAGGGGAAGTAGGCCATTTTTCCTCCGAAGTTGAAGAAAATGATCCAAGCACATGAATTCTCTTTTCCTTTTTTCCATATTTTAGGTTCAAACGACCTGAGGGATAAACTGCTAGGAGGGCTTCTTACTCCAGAGTTTGATGAAAGATCTTGTCTAAGTAGGTATCAGTCTTCGTCTTATCGCAAGTCTTCACCTTACAAGCCTTCTCAATATCTCATCTCTAAGCTTAGAAACTACGAGACGCTTCACAAGCGTTGCGGTCCAGGCACAGAAGCTTACACGAGAGCTACAAAGCAGCTTGGTCAAGACAATTACTATAATCATGTAAGGAGCAGCTCTGGTACTGATGAGTGCTGATACGTCTTGTGGGTACTGCCATTGTCTGGTCTAGGAAACATGATGCTCTCTATGGTATCTGTGTTCCTCTATGCTCTCTTGACAGAGAGAGTCATGCTTGTTAATGGCACAAACGACCTGTTCTGTGAGTCTTTTCCGGGTACTTCCTGGTTACTGCCTCTTGATTTTCCACTGATGAGTCAGTTTGATAGCTTCAACAGGGTGCTCACGTTGTTACGGAAACATGCTGAAGAATCATAGCATTAATTCGACAACACCTTCACAACTTTATCTTTACCTTCTCCACGATTATGGGGATCTTGATAAGATGTTCTTCTGCCAAGAAAACCAAATTTTCGTTGGGAAAGTTCCTTGGCTTGTCGTCAAATCAAACCTTTACTTTGTTCCATCTCTATGGCTGATCCCTACCTTCCAAACCGAGCTCGTTAAGCTGTTCCCACGGAAAGAAACGGTGTTCCACCATTTGAGTCGGTATCTCTTCCACCCGACAAACCAAGTTTGGGGAATGGTCACAAGGGCCTACGCTGCTTACTCATCAAAAGCAGATGAGACGCTCGGCATTCAAGTACGAGTTTTCGCAGTAGGTACAGAACCCTTCAAGCATGTGATGGATCAGATCGTTGCATGTACGCAAAGAGAGAAACTGTTACTAGAAGTGGTAACAAACGAAGGTTCTCAACTCGTCACCACCGCAAAGAAAAGCTCTAAACTCCTAGCGGTCCTAGTCACTTCTCTGATCTCTGGATATTCTGAGAAGCTCAAGAGTATGTACTGGGAGCAAATGACTTCAACAGGTGACGTGGTTGTGGTTCACCAGCCAAGTCAAGAAGAGTATCAGCGTAGTGACAATAAGCTGCACAACCGAAAGGCTCTTGCTGAGATGTATCTCTTGAGTATGACGGATAAAGTTGTGATTAGCGCTTGGTCTACGTTCGGATATGTAGCTCAAGGTATCGGCGGATTAAAGCCATGGGTACTCTACAACCCTGTAAACCGCACAGTTCCTGATCCACCTTGTGGTCTTGCCGTTTCGATGGAGCCTTGTTTCCATGTGCCTCCTGCTCATGATGGCTGCAAAGGTGAGACCGGAAACAACACAGCAGATATGGTCCCTTTTATGAGACCTTGTGAGGATAGAAGCTGGGGAATCAAGCTAGTTGAAGATGCTCATGAGTTTTAGCTTCCTCCATTCCCCTTTTTTGCTTGCTTGCTATCTAAGGCACTATGTTAATCTATGAAACAGAGCAAGTGAGGGTTTATGTTTGAGTTACCTTGTAAAACCTTCATATCATTTTATTAAAGAAAAATGATTCATCAATGGAAAATGAACGTAACTACCGTAATTCGAAATTAATTAGGAAATAACTTGTGGTTCAAGAACCAAACAATAGTTATACTAATATACGTCAATAATCTTTACATGGTAAAGAAAATTAAGACGAGTGTTTAAGACTCGAACAGCTCCACTAGAGACGGGAACCTCTCGTTTTTAAGAGCCGAACACTTGCTGTTTAAGAACCAAACACTAGTTATATGCGTTAAGAACCCTTACATGATAAAGAAAATTAAGACTAGACTGTTTAAGACTTAAACAGTTCCATTAGAGACAGGATCCTGTGGTTTGCTCTGAATAAGAAAAGACTTGAGGTGTTTAACATAAGTTTTAGGTTTCTCGAAATTAAAGATATGACCAGTTCTTTTGATGACAACAAGTTTCCCATTTTCTCCCAAGTGCTTCTCAAGTCTCTCCCCCATCGCCAGTGGAAACACTTGATCGTGCTCTCCCCATATTATCAAAGTTGGCTGCATCCATAACGAACACTTAAATTAATCAAATAATTAATTGTGATTTGGGAGAGTGGTTAATGAGATATTCTGGAAAAGAAATGAACCTGTTTGAGCTTTGGAATCTCTGAGACTATCCTATCTTTTGGTATGTCCTTGATCATCTCCCTCTTTTCTTTTACATTATTTTTAGTCAATGCCTGTTTTGTTTCATTTACATTTTTTTACAAATTAGTATACTTTTCATGTAAATATAAAAGGTAAAACAAAAAGAATAACTTGTTCTTGTTGTGTAGGCAGAACAAGTACTCTGCAAAAGAACTGCCATAAACAAGTTACAAGTACCACAACGAAGTACCAAACAAATGTTAATCAAAAGGTCTGGAAAGTGCACTATAAATCTAGTAAATAATATTGATGTGTGCATACTTAAATATATAAGTGTATAATCTATTAGAAAAAAATTGACAAAATCTAGTTAATAAAATTAAACACCCAAAAGTGAAATTATACAGAAAAAAAAAAATCCAGCTAGACAAGGTCTCTCTAGAACTTCAAGTGGACAATTTAATATCTTATCAACAAACAGTTAGAATCTTTCAAATATTTCATTCCGGTTATTAAAAACTATTTTTCCCATTTGCTAGATTTTCATCATTTAAAAACTATTTTTCTCACCTTTTTCTGATCGTATATTTGTTATATGAAGCTAAAAATGCATTAAGACAGGTAGACACATGTCGTGATATCATTTGTTGAATGAGCTAAAAGAAGAAAGTAGCTCACATGTTCGATGAAATCATGGAGCAGACAAGGAGGAACCAGTCTCGCCAACGCCGGCCTGTAGAAGATGTAACCGATAAGTTCCCGGAGCTTCTTCACGGACTCCGGTACAAGAATCTTCGAAGCTTCATCAAGATCCGAGACCGCGAAAACGCCGTCTCTCATGTCCTTCTCCTCCACGCACACGGCGGCGCAGCATATCACCACCTTCTCCACGGCGTCTCCGTACATCGCCGCCATTCTGTAACCGACGAACCCGCCGTAGCTGAGACCGACGAGGCTGAAACGTTTCACGGACTGTGCCTCTAAGGCCCGCATGAGCGTCTGGGCCTGGAAAACGTCGGATCTTTCGGGTCGGGTCGTGGAGGATCCGCCGAAGAAGACGAGGTCGGGGATGAAGAGGTTGAAATGAGGAGAGAGGCGTCGTGCGACGTCGTACCATTGCCAGATGGCAGAAGCTCCGAGTCCGTGGATGAGGAGGAGGTTGGGTTTGGTTTCGAGCCGGGTCTTGGATACCCAGAAATGGACCACGGTTCCGTCTTTCAAGTCGATGGTTACGGGTCGTAAACCGGATCTTTTGAAACCGGATTTGTAAGTCCGTTCTATGACTTCAGAGAAACTGAAGCAGCCTGTCATTACAAGAAGAAGAAAAAAGAGTTTATAATGTGAAGCTTCTAAAAAAACTTGCGTCATAATATATTGGTGTGTGTTGTGTTTGGTTCTCTGGTATTGGTTGGGCATTTATTACCAACCATCGTAAAGTTTATTAATATTATACTTCAGGAGGCTTATATTGAAGGGACAATGGGCGATATATACCTAGAACAAATCCATATTTGCGAAATGCCCATGGGCTTGAAGTCAACGAAAAGCAGTAACCTTTAAACCAAAAATGGACGATTTTGCCCCTCCACTTTCTTTCACGCGTTCGGCGCTGTATGGCGCGTGTGTCAGAAGCAGGAAAAAAAAGGAATTTGGTTTAGGCGTGCGCCGAGAAGCTGGTCTGACACAAGATGGCGCCTCCGGTTACGGACCGCTGGGTTAAAAAGAGAATCTTGCTGGTTATGATGACAATTGCTTCTCCGGTTTCCAAGTCTTCGGCACTCGTCGTATTCCAATCTCTCTCCGCTGCAGCTCACGGCCACAAGCTCAATCCTCGTCGCAATTCTTCACCACGGAACTTCTGGTCCAAATCTTCTCCTTTCCGCCGTGTTCAGCTTCTTTTGTGGTCTTCGTGCTCGATTTCGTGCTCCTCAATCGTCGGGAGTTGCAGTCTTTCATTACGGAGGAATCACGAAGCAACAATGGTGGTTTTGAGAGTTATTGCACATATGGTCTTTGAAATTTCAACTAGTCACTCTTTGACCCCAAAACTATTGAATATGCAGAAAATCCCTCGCAAATCAACCCAGACTCACATTAGCCTTAGGTATGATGCTGGATTTTTTAAATAAATAAAAATTCTTGTGATAATTGAAGTTGTAGACGATATATAATGTGTTACCAGTTATCTATATGTTTAGCTGCTACTGATAGAATTGCTTAAATCCATATACAAACAGAGCTTCTGTAGAGATTGTTAATTGCTAATGAGATGTTATCTGATAAGTGGATGGTTTAACAGTTACGTATATCAGTTTTACCACCTTTCTATAATATGAACATGTCTACCTATATATGTTAGCTGGCAATTAAAATGTTAACTTATGAAAGGATTGTTTGTCACTTAAATCTCACAAACAAATTTTTTGAAAAGGTGTTGTAGAACTTAATGACAAACTGTTGCTAAGCTTATGGGAGGACAGATGGAGTGATAGCCTTACACTACTCAACACCACCTGAGCCATGAGCTTCAATCAAGAGCACTATCATGACAGCTGGCTCTGATAACTTTCTCCTTAACTGATACGGGAACCATTACGTGTTATATTTGTTATTAGCAGATACGAGTGGGGTTTTCGGGAAGCTTAGAGATTCAAGTGACAAAGGCATGGGCAAGGACACTGGACCACACATCCATTAACCCCAGACTCACATTAGCCTTAGGTATGATGCTGAATTTTTTAAATAAATAAAAATTCTTGTGATAATTGAAGTTGTAGACGATATATAATGTGTTATCAGTTATCTATATGTTTAGCTGCTACTGATAGAATTGCTTAAATCCATATACAAACAGAGCCTCCGTAGAGATTGTTAATTGCTAATGAGATGTTATCTGATCAGTGAATGGTTTTACAGTTACATATATCAGTTTTACCACATTTCTATAATATAAACATGTCTACCTATATATGTTAGCTGGCAATTAAAATGTTAACTTATGAAAGGATTGTTTGTCACTTAAATCTCACAAACAAATTTTTTGAAAAGGTGTTGTAGAACTTAATGACAAACTGTTGCTAAGCTTATGGGAGGACAGATGGAGTGATAGCCTTACACTACTCAACACCACCTGAGCCATGAGCTTCAATCAAGAGCACTATCATGACAGCTGGCTCTGATAACTTTCTCCTTAACTGATACGGGGACCATTACGTGTTATATTTGTTATAAGCAGATATGAGTGGGGTTTTCGGGAAGCTTAGAGATTCAAGTGACAAAGGCATGGGCAAGGAGACTGGACCACACATCCATTAACCCCAGACTCACATTAGCCTTAGGTATGATGCTGAATTTTTTAAATAAATAAAAATTCTTGTGATAATTGAAGTTGTAGACGATATATAATGTGTTACCAGTTATCTATATGTTTAGCTGCTACTGATAGAATTGCTTAAATCCATATACAAACAGAGCCTCCGTAGAGATTGTTAATTGCTAATGAGATGTTATCTGATAAGTGAATGGTTTAACAGTTACGTATATCAGTTTTACCACCTTTCTATAATATGAACATGTCTACCTATATATGTTAGCTGGCAATTAAAATGTTAACTTATGAAAGGATTGTTTGTCACTTAAATCTCACAAACAAATTTTTTGAAAAGGTGTTGTAGAACTTAATGACAAATTGTTTCCAAGCTTATGGGAGGACAGATGGAGTGATAGCCTTACACTACTCAACACCACCTGAGCCATGAGCTTCAATCAAGAGCACTATCATGACAGCTGGCTCTGATAACTTTCTCCTTAACTGATACGGGGACCATTACGTGTTATATTTGTTATAAGCAGATATGAGTGGGGTTTTCGGGAAGCTTAGAGATTCAAGTGACAAAGGCATGGGCAAGGAGACTGGACCACACATCCATTAACCCCAGACTCACATTAGCCTTAGGTATGATGCTGGATTTTTTAAATAAATAAAAATTCTTGTGATAATTGAAGTTGTAGACGATATATAATGTGTTACCAGTTATCTATATGTTTAGCTGCTACTGATAGAATTGCTTAAATCCATATACAAACAGAGCCTCCGTAGAGATTGTTAATTGCTAATGAGATGTTATCTGATAAGTGAATGGTTTAACAGTTACGTATATCAGTTTTACCACCTTTCTATAATATGAACATGTCTACCTATATATGTTAGCTGGCAATTAAAATGTTAACTTATGAAAGGATTGTTTGTCACTTAAATCTCACAAACAAATTTTTTAAAAAGGTGTTGTAGAACTTAATGACAAATTGTTTCCAAGCTTATGGGAGGACGGATGGAGTGATAGCCTTACACTACTCAACACCACCTGAGCCATGAGCTTCAATCAAGAGCACTATCATGACAGCTGGCTCTGATAACTTTCTCCTTAACTGATACGGGAACCATTACGTGTTATATTTGTTATAAGCAGATATGAGTGGGGTTTTCGGGAAGCTTAGAGATTCAAGTGACAAAGGCATGGGCAAGGAGACTGGACCACACATCCATTAACCCCAGACTCACATTAGCCTTAGGTATGATGCTGGATTTTTTAAATAAATAAAAATTCTTGTGATAATTGAAGTTGTAGACGATATATAATGTGTTATCAGTTATCTATATGTTTAGCTGCTACTGATAGAATTGCTTAAATCCATATACAAACAGAGCCTCCGTAGAGATTGTTAATTGCTAATGAGATGTTATCTGATAAGTGAATGGTTTAACAGTTACGTATATCAGTTTTACCACCTTTCTATAATATGAACATGTCTACCTATATATGTTAGCTGGCAATTAAAATGTTAACTTATGAAAGGATTGTTTGTCACTTAAATCTCACAAACAAATTTTTTGAAAAGGTGTTGTAGAACTTAATGACAAATTGTTTCCAAGCTTATGGGAGGACAGATGGAGTGATAGCCTTACACTACTCAACACCACCTGAGCCATGAGCTTCAATCAAGAGCACTATCATGACAGCTGGCTCTGATAACTTTCTCCTTAACTGATACGGGGACCATTACGTGTTATATTTGTTATTAGCAGATATGAGTAGGGTTTTCGGGAAGCTTAGAGATTCAAGTGACAAAGGCATGGGCAAGGAGAATGGACCACACATCCATTAACAAGTATGGGCATCTTCGGCTATCATAATATGTATCGGTTAATAACTTATGTAACAGATAACATGTTATTTACCAAAAATATATCCAATAACAAGTCATGTGCTAACCATTTATCAGTTAACAATACTAGTATCAAACAATATATCAATTAACAAATCGTGTATCAAACACTTATCATCTAACAAACCATGAATCTGACAAAGTATCAACAAACTAATCATGCATAACACCAACAATCTTTGTTATTTGCAATATCTTACCAAATGTTTATCAGTTAGTGACAATATGATTGTAACTACTAACAAAACATGAATATCAAAGATAATATAAAAGTAATTCCGCTAAAAATAAATAATATCGGGTAACTACGTAAATAGCGGGTAATATAAATATTATCTAAATCGAACAAAAAGTCTTCATGAACAAGCTCATTTCTTCTCTAATTTTGGCTTCGGCAAGCTGGTTCGTTTTGGTTTCTCACACGAAGAAATTAAGAGGGTTTATGTTAGAACTCATCTTCAAAGAGATAAATCTCATAAATCTAAATTATTTCAAACTTTGAAGATGCTATATGTCAATCCGTACATTTAATATTTTGAGACCAAATTAAAAAGAAACAAAAGATGAAGGACCCAATAAGCAAAAAGTCTAAAAATGACCATGGGAGCTCATGACTCAAAGCTTCTCGTAGTTGTAGATCCCGAGCACGATTATGGCAGTTATGATGACGGCCACGACAAAACACGAGACCAGTGTTAGCAGATAACAAAGACGAAAGAGAAGACTTGGGCAGTGTTTTACGGTGGATTTGAGCTTTAGTTTGCGACAAGGATGAGCTTGTGCGGTTGTGGTCTGCGGTGGAGAGTTGAGACGAAAGACATAGAGGAAGAAGATGTAGTGGTTGAGAAAATAAAAATAAATGCAATTATTAGAGATGCAAAAATGACAGAGAACTCTCACGCTTTTCATTTTAGAATCTGAAAACAAGAACCTTTGTATTGACCAATGGATGAAAAGAGTCATCCGACATTTCTCTGCATGCGACGCAAATCTACTCGCTGTAGGATGATGTGTCTGGCAGGGGCAAAAATGTCCAAAAAAAAAGTGTTTCTAAGTGTAGGGTATCCGGCAAATTATATGAGGGTTTAGGTGTATTCTTGCCAATTTCTCTATATTGAAATATGTTTTCTTTTAAAACCATGGAGTCACATCACTTGAAGCCAGTTTTTTTTTTAGTTTGCGTTTGCAGTTTGCAGTTTGCATGTACATATACCAATAAATGATCCATTATTTATTTCATTATTAGTAAGAAAATAAATATCTTTTTTCTTTTGTTTGAAAATAAATAGTTTTACAAGAATCTGTTTATTTATTTATCTTCACGAATTCAATCCCCAGGAATATGAATGTAAAATCTGGACAAGATGCGTTGTGTTTTAGTCAAAAAAAAAAAAAAAAAAAAAAAANAAAAGATGCGTTGTGTTACCTACTTTACCTCAGTACTTCATATATGCTTTCTTATTAGGCTGTACAATCAGATCCCTTTATACGGCAACAAAAAATGTCAATTTCTACATTTTTTAAAAAAACAAAAAAATACAGAAATTTTATGAAAATCTTTGCGTCTGAAATCGAGGCGCACGTGGTAATCTTAAATGTGAACATAAAGTTGTGACAGTGTGTAGGTTTGAAATTAAACTCCATAAATCCAAATAATAATCAAATAAGTTAATAGACTGGCGACCAAGAATTGAAGACTCTCAATAAGTTTACAACTTGTGAAATACGTTTAGCAAAAAAAAAAAAAAAAAAAAAAAAACTTGTGAAATAGACAAAAACCAAAAACAATGCTTCGTCAAATTTTGGTATAAGAAAGAGTCTTTTCCTTGTCAAATCATGAAAAAGTCTTGCATATATCAATGCTCTGGAAGAAAATAAAAGTATATTTTCTAGAATATTACCATTTCTTAAATTTGAAAAACGTGAGAATAAAAATGTTACCTTTTCCTTTTCTCAAAGAATATTTAAAAAAAAACTTAGACAACAGTTCCAAATTAGCTTTAGTTGCTAACATATTGGTTTCTCTAATTAAAATCAGAAAGTAATCTGCTGACGTATTGGTTCATTAGCAGAGCAGACACTGTATGAGTTTCTAAATAGAAAAATCAGTATATCAATTATATAAAAAACTAGAATATGTTTAACCATTCAGTTAAAATATGACATATGTAGTTTCGATTTTCACATTTTCCAGTTTCTTTGACTTTTGATTGTTTTATTTTATGTTAATATTTAGAGGCCATGTATTGTTTGACAGAGTTTTCGTAAAATCTGTTTTTAGTTAATGACAAAAAAATTAGGGACCGTGTAATAATTTTGTGATGGTGATGCCCTTTAAGTTTTGATTACAACCAGCAGTTTGGACAGCTCAGTGTTCTCCTTTCCTTGTTAATAAGATTAGATTAAGGAGTGAGAATCGCAGAAGACATGAAACTCATCTATTCCATTGTTGAACTAGTTGAATAACCATTCACGAGTCAAGAACCCTCTTGTTTTCGCATTTGTATCACCACGTACGGAAAATACATCTTATACCACACCGTACTATTCCACGCACCTTCCACAATTTTCATTAAGCAATGCTGGTAATATGGTTATATAGCTAATCTTATTTTAATTAGTTTCTGTGACACGTGACGATGACAACCCATTAAAGCCAAACTGGTAGATATGTTGGTAAACTTCATTCATTTCGATGTAGTTTGCATGTGTCAAGTAAATAATAACGTGGCTACATCTTTTCATTTGTACGGAATATATATGTTCGATAGAAAGATGCTTCATTTCTACGCAGATTAAATTAATCAATGGACCGCTGACTATATTTATTCGGATAGAATACAATATGGTTGAACTAACAAAAAGATACTAAAAAGACTAGTCATATTGTTTATTCGAAGAAAAAGATACTAAAAAGACTAGTCATATTGTTTATTCGAAGACTCCTTATCAGAATTTATTTTTCTTGAGGAAATATATTAAACAAACAAAGCATTACTAGTTTAACATCTTTTAAATGAGGAGATAAATGGATCTAATCATTCGTATTACACATTTTGAACCGAACTAAAACCACAGCAAAAGCCTTTTGCTAAAGCTATCATCAGTCTAGATAGCGTTTTAGGAGTTTGCTCAAAAAAAAAGCGTTTATAGGAGAAAGCAGCAAATAACACTTCAAATAAATTTTTGAAAACACTATTAAACCCTAGTTCCACGGCCAATGGCTTGCTCCCGTCGTCTCCAAAACATGATCTAGTTCTAGTTTTGCCGGGTATCACTATTCAGCTCTGCAAATATTCACTCTTTTGATTAGTATGATAGTATCAATAGAATACTAATAGAATATTTTTTGACAACGAATATCAATAGAATACCAATAGAATACCAATAGAATATTTTTTCAACCGGGCTTCGTAGCCTGGTGGTAAAGGAACCTCGGCTGAGGCACCCGCCACCCAGTTTCGAACCCCGGCCACTGCGCAAATTTAACATGCGGGGCGCAGCGTCCAGGACCGCCTTCGGGTGGATAGTCGGTCGTCCAATTAGCGAACCGGAGACCTGGATCATCAAAAAAAAAATAGAAAAGTTACCCCAGTAACTAAGGCAATAAATAATAAAAACTATTATATCTTTAATATATTACTACCGTCTGTCCACACGGAAAGATTGTCTCGAAGTATCTCTACAATAAACATGGTATCTTCGTACGATTGTTTGTCAACACCGTCAAGTTCAGAGATTGCTTCGTCGTAAGCCTTTTTAGCCAACTTACACGCACTGTATATTCCAACCACTTAAAATTTTGATTATCTAACGTTCTAAAACATTAAGCATTTATTAAGTGTGTGCACAGAAATATAGTATGCATACCTTTCAGTAGAGTTAAGGATCTCGTAGTTTAAAATCGAGAAGTTCAAAGCCAAGCCAAGTCTAACCAAATTCGTTGGTGATAAACCACCCTCTGCCATTTCCATTGCAATCTACAAGTACATACGTGCCCTTTATATAGTACTATATCAAACTAACAACAAACAAAATATAGCGATAAAACACGACTGGAAGATGACCTTATATGCCTCGAGAGAACTATCTGCAGCTCCTTCACGTTCAGCATCAGAACCAAACTCTGACATATATCGAAAATAATTTGCTTTCCTACATACCAAGAAACACAATAAACAAAAAAAAAAACACTGACGGTGCCGATGATGATATTGATTATGATAATAAGATGTAACTCACATTTTTTTATTGAGAAAGGGATGCGACTCACATTGTGTAGTAATAAACGGTTGACTCGACATTGGTAGTTGATGGAACGAGATGAGAATCAATGAGAGACAAAATGTCATTACAAACACTGAAAAACTCATGTTTAACCATTTCGAGGTTTTTATTAATCAATTTCACGTTTTGCTTGTTTCCTTTGGAGCCTTCCTTTTCTTCAATGGAAGATAGTGCTCTCAATGAAGCTCTCTTAGTGGACATCACATTTTTGTAGCCAATTGCTAGTAGTTCTCTCTCTACGTCAGTTAGTTCTATATCATACTCACATACTTTTCTCATCGATTTCGTCATATCTGCCACATAACATAAGTTTGTAATCATGTGATTTGTAAACATAAGTAATACGTTTTTCTATATCACAAATTATATAACTATTGACCGGACGACCACATGAAAACATATAAACCAGTTTGGTCATTAACCATCGAAAATTGTCCTGATATACTGGTTTAGATCAGGATCAACTTGATGAGTGACGACGCAAGTCTAGTTTGAAATTAGACTAAAAAATGTCTAGTTTGAAAACCGCAACTAATGTGATATCTTACCATCATATCTTTTAGCTAGGTAAGCAAGCGTAGCCATGTAAGTCAGCTTCCTTCTATCGTTTTCCATATATATTATATCCACCAGTTTCTCTGTATTTTTCTCTTGATGTGGAAAAGGATGATCGATGTCAGATTAGTTAGAAACTATGAAGAGAAGTGATCATCGAGATAAAATATGGATATACTGAACCCACGCAGATCTATTTATATGTATCATAAACTACTAAACTAAAAAGATATTATTAAATTTGTAAAAGGAATTAACAAAACAATTTGTAAAGTGGAAAATTAAGAAAAGTCGTAAGGGTGTTTCAAAAACAGAAGGAAATATTTAGGAGGATAAGAAGATAAATATATATTAAATATTTAAGAGTAAAACATATATATCTTTCCAAATAAATTTAATTGAATGTTCTAGTCTAAGTTGGATATGTTTCACTAGATGAACATGTATATAGTTTATAGCTATATATAAATATGAAACGTTATCATGGTTGTCATGGGTCTTATCTTCAAAAAGATAAAAATATTAGTTTACTAGATTGATTAGTAATCCATATATTTTCGGTAGAAATTCATATCGACTAGAATCTTATTATATAAAGCTTGGTTTTTCAAAATTACTAATTCACATGATCGCAACACATGTCATTTATGTATTTAAAATTGTGACATATATGAATCTATCTCATAATTAAAAATATATATACTAAGATAATAACATAAACGAGTTTTGTTGAAAAGATAATTATAATTATTATCCAATAGTAATTTTCCACTTTTAAAATCCTAAACAAAAGATTACTACAAAAAAGTATTTGATAGTAATTTCCCTTCTAATATTGTTGCATATGTTAAAATATATAATAATTAAAAATATATATACTAAGATAAATAAGCATTTCGAAACAGTTAATTTTATTTTTTAATAGTAAAAAGGTAACTTTAAAATATTTAATAGTAATTTTTTAGAAATTTTACTTTTTAAAAATCTAAAGCAAAAAAAATTCAAAAATAATTTGTAAAAGACTATATTGATCTTGGTTCTTCAGAGTTGCTAATTAACATGATTTTGACACATGGTAGTTATATATTTATAATTTTGATATGTGTTAAACTATATCATAATTGAAAATAAAAATGCTAAGATAATAAAAACGATTTTTAAAAGAAATAATTATAAATATTATTTAAAAGTAATTTTCCATTTTTAAAATATTAAAAAGAAATTATTTAACGAGTATTTGATACTAATTTTATGTTTTTATATTGTGACATGTGTTAAAATATCTCATGATCAATATATATATATATATATATATATATATATATCAAATATATGTACTAAGTTAAATAAGAATTTTGAAACAGTTAATTTTAATTTTTTATAGTAAAAAGGTAACTTTTTAAAAATATTTAATAGTAATTTTTTAGAACTTTTACCTTTTCAAAATCTATAGCAAAAAAAATTGAAAAATAATTGTAAAAGACTATATTGATCTTGGTTTTTCAAATTTGTTAATTAACATGATCGTGACACATGTTAGTTATATATTTATAATTTTGATATGTGTTAAACTATATCATAATTGAAAATAAAAATGCTAAGATAATAAAAACGATTTTTAAAAGAAATAATTATAAATATTATTTAATAGTAATTTTCCATTTTTAAAATCTTAAAAAAAATTAACGATTATTTGATAGTAATTTTCTTTTAAATATTGTGACATGTGTTAGAATATCTCATGATAAAAAAATACTACATATATATTAAAAAATATAAAAGCAAATTTGATTAAATAATTTAATAGGGAATTTTGAGAAATTCCCTTTTTTAAAATCCTAAAGAAAAAGGGTTGTAAAATGATTTATTAAATATTAATTTTTCTTTTCTACAATCCTAAAGAAAATATAATTGTAAGAGACTATTTGATAGTAATTTTCCTCTTAAAAAATGACATGTGTTAAAATATCTCTTAATTAATAAAATATATAATAAGATTGGAAAACCAGTTAAAAAAACTAATTATTTAGAAGCATTTTTTCTACTTTTCTTTATATAGATTTAAACAAAAAAATATTAGTCAAATAATTTATCTAATACTAAGTTTTCATTTTCTAAATTCTAAAGAAAATATAACTGTAATAGAATAATTGATAGTAATCGTCCTTTTCTATTATTTTAAACACAAGAAATTTGTAAAAGAGTGTTTAATAGTAGTTTTTCTGTCTTCAAATCCAAATAAAAAAATATTTGTAACATAATTATTTCATTTTTTATGAATAATCAACTTTCTTATTAAAATAGTTAATATTCTTATTCAAAATCATAAACTAAAAGGAACTAAAATTATTCACATCTATATATGTGATAAAGCTATCTTATATTGTGTCACTTTTCAGACTTCAACACCAAACATATTAAGAGATAAAATAAAAATATTAAATGAGTTTTCTGCATGTTCTTTCATATTTTCGGGTGTTATACTTTTTTTTGGTGTTGCATGTTGAGGAGCTAATTAGATATCCTGATTTTTACATTTAACTGATCTTGATCTTTTAATATATATATATATACAGATATATATATATATATATATAATNTCTTTTAATATATATATATATACAGATATATATATATATATATATAATTGTCATGCTGATGTACTTTAGTTATTGTCACATTTATA
>OVBX01000416.1:0-42781 GCA_900406325.1 Erucastrum elatum
AGTACATTCGAAGCGAAAGCTGCAATATTATGATCCTTTCATTCTTGCTTTTCAGGCCGATCAGGTAAGTAAATGTTAATTATTCAGAATGATTGATCATAAATTTATACTTTTACTAATAATTTTTTAAATGTTACCGGTTTGTTATATCAAGTACCCCCGGGTAAGGAACAGAGATGATCCATGGGTTACGATTACAAGAGTGAACCCGACAGGCCGAGTTCAGGGAAGTTCTGAGCTGGAAGACCCACTACAACCAATCACATTCGGCAACTTAAGTGCAGCAGAAGATGTAGCGGAAGGTGGCCTTGTAGTCGATTTGACCGACTTCGCAGAGCCGTCATTCACGCAGAGGATGAACCAGTTATTGGAGAGTTTCACCAAGATCCAGATTCAGATTCATCTGGTGATGATGACTCGGAATCAGACTAGTTTTTTTTTTTGAAATACCGAGGAAATTCTGAGGGACTTTAGGTTTTCCTCGGAATTTCCTCGAAATTTCTTCGGAATTCACCTTCTCGATTTAGGGATTTGATTATAAAGCATGTTTCCTCGAAAATCCCTAAGAATATTCCGAGGACATACCGAGGAACGTGTGGGTTTTAAACCGAAAACAACATTTTGAGGATTCAATAGCACATATATAACATTCATTTAGTGTCTTTACCAGATTATGAAGTCAAAATTTGGTGTTTTACACAATAACAAACACTTTTACGACTGCTTGAACGAAAACCACACAACATAAGAGAAACACTTATACACTTTCATAAACGTTAAAGGGAATTCATACAATTATTTTTGAAATTTTGTTATTTCATGGTTTTTGATCATCTATACAAAAAATCCTAAATGGTATGCATTACATTTGTATAAGAAATGACATAGGGGAAAAAATCGATGTTTGAAACCCCAAACCTTATTTTCTCGGAATATCCTCAGAAAAATCTGAGGAAATTCTGAGGAACCATGGTTTGAACATGTGTTCTTCGGAATTTCCTCAGAATTTTCTGAGGAAATTCCCAGGAAACGTGGTTCCTCCGAATATTTTCATTTACCCAGGTTTTCTAGCCGCCTAACATTTCGTGAAAATCAGATTTATGGAAACTGAGGAAATTCTGAGGAACATTAAAAAAAATACCGAGGAAATTCCGACGGAAAAAGTCTGTCGGATCCCTCATAAATTAGGGTTGCACGATCCTTTCATCCCCATTTCTCTCTTCCTCTCCTCTCTTTCTCTCCCGGCTCCTCCTCCTCCTCCATCGAATTACGGCGATTCCCACCGTTAGATTCCTCCAAATCATTGCCAAATCATGTAAGCACCATTCCCTCTCTCTTTTCTTCAAAAAAATAGTTTGATTATGGTTTGTGAGATTAGATTTTCGGATTTTAGGTTGTTTGATGGATAGTTTAGGATTGAATGGATGGTTTAAGTTAGGATTGTTGTTTTGATTGTTGTTTTATTTTTTTTTGGAATTATTTTTTGTTTTGGTTAAAATTCAAAACGTTTTTTTTTCTATTTTTAAAAACGTTTTTCAAGTTTTCAGTAATAATAAAACGTTTTTTTAAAATTTAAAACACATTTATAAACCTTTTTCTATATTTATAAACGATTTATAATTTTTTATACATATATATATATATGTATAAATCATGTATACTAACAAATTATACAAATTTTATAATTTTTCTATATTAAAACTATTTTTGTAATTTCTATACTATTTTTTATATATTAAAACGATTTTTGTAATTATTAANTTGTAATTATTAAACAATTTTAATATATTAAAAATATTTTGTAATAATTAAACTATTTTTATATATTAAAACTATTTTTATATATTTAAACTATTTTTTAATAAAATATGAGTATTAAAACATCTTTTGTGATTAAAAACTACTAAAACATCTTTTTATATATTAAAACATCTTTTGTGATTAAAAACTATTATTTGGGATTTTTTTAAAATATATACATATATATATATATACAGGTCTTATGATGATCAGAGCCGGCCGCGACTGAGTCGTAGTCGTGCTGGTTCGAGGAGCAACTCCGTTCGGGATTCCCCATTGTCCACATTAGTACTTCCCGCATTTGAAAGTTCTCTTTACACGGAGTATCGTATGTTTCAGCACCTTCAGCCCATAGTTGTTGCAACTCATATATTAGTGGCTGAAGAAACACATCAAGTGATCTCTTAGGATGCTCTGGTCCGGGAACGAGAATGGAGAGAAATAAAAACTCTCGTCGCAAGCACAAGTTTGGGGGTAAGTTGTATGGTGTAACAATGACTGGCCATCGAGAATATTGTCTTCCACTCTTCCCATATGGGCTGAAACCATCAGTACATAATCCAACATAGACATTTCTTCTCTCATACGCAAAGTCGGGATACTTTGATTGGAAATGCTTCCATGCTTTTGCATCTGAAGGATGTCTAATCTCACCATCTGTTGAGTGCTTCGCATGCCATTACATTCGTTGCGCTGTGCGTTCCGAAAGATACAACCTCTGCAACATTTTCGTCAAAGGCAAATATCACATCCTTTTATATGGCACTGGAACTCTTCCACTCGTATCTTTATAACGAGGCTTCCCACAAAATTTGCATGTAATCCGCTGGTCATCCGCCCTCCAATAAATCATGCAGTTATCGATGCATACATCTATTACCTGATAAGATAAACCAACACCAGCTACGAGTTTCTGAACCTCGTAATATGAACCTGGAGCTACATTATCCTCAGGTGGAATACTTTTAACAAAATCACCTATCGCATCCACACAGTCTTCAACCAAGTTATAATTTGTTTTAATGTCCATCATTCTTGTAGCAGATGATAAAACTGAATGACCATCTCTGCAACCTTCGTACAATGGTTGCTTCCCAGCATCCAACATATCATAAAATCTCCTAGATTCTGCATTGGGTAAATATTTCCCTCTAAAATGATCATTTACCAACTGCTCAGTACCTACACCATAATCTACATCCGTTCTAATTGGTTCTTCTAATCTAACCGCCGGCTGAGGTTCGCTAGTACTACCAAGTTCATAATCAGTTTCCCCATGATGATACCAAATTTTGTAACTTCATGTAAACCCACTCAAATATAGATGAGTCCAAACATCTCACTCTTTAATAACCTTTCTATTTTTACATTTAGAGCAAGGACATCTTAACTTATTTGTTTCTGCTTCCGGTAGTCGGCGAACTAACCCCATGAATTCGGTTATATCTCGTTGGTATTCTTCCGTAAGCAATCTCGTCTCCGGATCCAAATGAGGCCGATCGATCCAAGAACGAAAATAATCTGAAGAAGACATGTTTTTTTGTAATCAAATTCGTGATAGTAGGAGAGAAGAAGAAATGAAGTGAATGAAGAGGAAGAGAGGTGGTTGTATTTATAGATGAAATACTGCCGACATACTGAGGAAATTCCGAGGAAAACCTACACTTCCTCGGAATTTCCTCAGAATTTTTAAAATCGCCGAACGGCTCTATAACGGCTACAAAGTATCCTCGGAATTTTACAAATCGCCATCGGTTTTTTCCGACGAACATGGTTTCCTCGGTATTCCCTCGGAATATTCTGAGGAAATGTGTCTTCCTCGGAATTTCCTCAGAAAATTCTGAGGAAATCATTTTCCCTCGGAATGTCCCTTAGAATACCGATGTTTTCTTGTAGTGTAAGTTTCCAAAAATATATTTTAGTCCTTCAAACCGGTAAAAGTTTTTCTACATAAGACATTGTTATAGGCCCCAAAAATCTCTATTTAGGTAAAAAAAGAAAATTGCAAGAGACTTTGAAATTCTGATTTATGTATCTTGATAACTGAAATCAGACGTTATGTTCAGAAGGCAAATAAAGAAAACACAAAATTAAAACACCATTGAACCGAACGTTATGCTCAGAAGCCTATAATGTCTTGGTGAATTCGATTCTTGGTGCAGCCCAAATCCAGCCAAGCATTATGCTCATGTAGTGTCACAACTATGTGTAAGTTGTTTGGTTGGCTCGGACCCTTCCCTAATATTCCAAATTTTAAGAGCTTTAGTGGCAGATAGATTACATGTTTGAAGAGGCAACCAGTATTCAGCTATTCCAGTTGGAAGGCCGACTAAGACGATTGTACAGTCTCTTAGGCTCGGAGAGTAACGACAATGTGGTTTATTTGCGTTAATTCAAGTTCCCCAGGCTAGGAATTCTCTTGTTGAAAAGGGTATTGGTTCCTCGTATATCTTGACTATTAAGCAAACCGCGCCGGTTATGTTTGTGTAAGGAAAACTTAGTGGGCCGGCTTAGAAATGGGTTTATGTTAAATTAAAAATATAATCGGTTTTGAAATCCTGGTCGTTTTTTTTTCATTTCTAATAAATATAATATAATATTTCTTGAACACTATTTGAGCCCAAATCGTCAGCGGAGTTTGAATTATCATCCCAGAGCTCGAATCGTAATCGTCCGAGCTCGAATCGTCATTGGCAGAGCTCCCTTTATTTTCTCGGGGAAGTTACACAAATCACTTTCTTCTCACTCGCTCTCTCACATTTTTTCAGGTAAAATATGAAATGAAGAAAAAAAAATATGCGGGTCTTTGTCCCGCATGGTCTGCTTCTTCTCATCCCGAAAATCTCAGTCTCGCAACAACTTGTCCCATGAGGCCCACTATTTGCGGGTGTAGAAAATTTTGGCCCAATATCGTTCCACTGCAGTCCTTTACGGGCTAGACCCACAGTCCAGATCCAGGATTGCCATCTCTAGCCATGGACCAGTCTGTTACCCTCTCCCAGGCCTTCACGGATCAGGCTAAGCCCCTTATTTACCCATGGGTTTAATTTTTTTTGGAGCTAACTACATATGTATGTGTGTTACAAAAAAAGAAAATAAAACTAAATGTGTGCAGAAAACTCACCTATAGGACAGAGAACATAACTTGACTTGCACTCTTCAGTGTCTTCACTCACCAAATCTTCTAACAACTTTTAATTGTAAAATTACAAGTATACAGATCTCTATTAAATAAACCTATGTTATTCGTGCAATCGACAGAAGGAATGAGAAGTAAGTGGGAAATCGATTAGGACAGTAAAATGATGAGACATTCAACTCAATTAGAAGAATATGGTGAAGCTTGAGAAAACCGCGACGATGAAAAGAAGACATATTATCTAGCTAATGGATGTGAGAGTTGAGTTTGTTGCATGAAAACTATATTAAAAAATAATATTAATAAAAGCGAAGGCTTAGCTTGAAGGCAATGGAGACTCTGCAACAAACTACGTACCATACAGAGAGAGAAACTTAAAAAAGGGTTTCATCATCGTCACTGATAAAACACCAACTTGTTCCTCATATACTGAATGTCCTACCTTAGGTTTTGTTTTCCCGATCGCTGCTAATCTCCGGCTGCCGCCGATATGGAAGCCAGCGCCGGTCTTGTCGCTGGTTCGCATAACCGTAACGAACTTGTTGTTATTCACAACCACGAAGAGGTAACTCATAATCTGATATTAATCTAGCACAATACAATTAACCCATTTTAAGTACCTATAACGTCTTTAAAATAAATCATATCTTGTGATTCACAAATTTTAAAAGTTGAAATCATCAAAACAATCAACAATATGTTACTAGTCGATATGACTGGGATTAGTTAAGGTTTATATTGGAATTATGAGCATATAAAGAGTGTGCAAGAATATAAAATATCACACATGAAATTTTAGTGAAACATAACTATTTATGTAAAAGTTTTGATCCAATCTAGTGATGGTCAATTGATTTTAATTTGGAGGTACATAAAACTTATTAGTGATTACTGTATATATTTAATATGATTTTGATATTATATGTAAAAATTACACTATATATTTTTCATGGAACTGAAAACTTAATCTTATAGTTATTACAGCCAAAGCCTCTAAACAATCTGGATGGACAATTCTGCGAGATAATGTGGAGATCAGATTGGTCTAACAGTAGAAGGATACCTGTTCGTAGCTTGCAACGAGTGTGGTTTTCCAGCGTGCAGGCCATGCTACGAGTACGAGAGAAGAGAAGGGACACAGAACTGTCCTCAGTGCAAGACTCGATACAAGCGTCTCAGAGGAAGCCCAAGAGTGGAAGGAGATGAGGATGAAGAGGATATTGACGATATTGAGCACGAGTTTAATATCGATGATGAACATAACAAGCAGAAGTATTCTGCTGAGGCAATGCTTTATGGGAAAATGAGTTATGGAAGTGGCCCTGATGAGGATGAGAACGGGAGATTCCCACCTGTTATAGCCGGTGGCCATAGTAGACATAATTCTTTACATAATTTTTTTTTTCTAACGCAAATATAAAGATCAACTTCGTGTAACTTTTGTTATATCTTTTTGGATTTTCTGCAGGTAAGTGGAGAGTTCCTAGTTGGAGGAGAACATGGGCTTCATAAGCGTGTTCACCCATATCCATCATCTGAAGCTGGTGAGCCTCTCTGCTTATTCTACTATGTATCTTGTACTAGCACAAATACAAAATGATGTTGCTATGTGCCATATACTTTAGATACTATTTGTAAGTTCACTTTTCATGCAAAAAATAACAAAGGCTCTTACATTGTTATATGAAATTCATCACCAGAGCCTGGTTTGAGAAAGAGCTGCTTCTGTAATTAAATTAACTACAAGCAAATGAAGTAAATGTTTCTAACAACTCAATAGGGACATAGTTTCATGCATACACAAGGACTTGAGGCAGCTCTTACATTGTTACACCAAATACAACACATGAAGTAGATGTTTCTAACAACACTTTTCTTCTTTTGTTTTGGTAGGGGGTGAGAGATGGGATGACAAGAAGGAGGGAGGATGGAGGGAAAGAATGGATGACTGGAAGCTCCAGCAAGGAAATCTTGGTCCTTAACCAGATGATGATCCTGACATGGGAATGTAATGTCTCCATACACGTGTCTCACACTTCAGTTTTGCATGGTTCATGCTAATTACATTCTTTTGGATTTTTCTTGGAAATGTCTTGCAGGATCGACGAGGCGAGGCAGCCACTCTCTCGGAAAGTACCCATAGCATCAAGCAAGATCAATCCATATAGGATGGTCATAGTTGCTAGGCTTGTCATTCTAGCAGTTTTCCTACGCTACATGCTCTTGAACCCTGTGCATGATGCTCTGGGGTTATATATATGGCTAACCTCTGTGATATGTGAAATCTGGTTTGCCGTCTCTTGGATTCTTGATCAGTTTCCAAAGTGGTTCCCTATTGATCGTGAGATATATCTAGACCGTCTGTCTCTCAGATACGAGAGAGAAGGTGAACCAAACATGCTTGCTCCTGTAGATGTCTTTGTCAGTACAGTGGACCCTATGAAGGAGCCTCCACTTGTCATATCCAACACTGTCCTGTCAATCTTGGCCATGGACTACCCTGTTGAGAAAATCTCATGCTACGTCTCAGACGATGGTCCTTCAATGCTCACATTCGACTCTCTGGCAGAGACTGCAGAGTTTGCAAAAAAATGGGTTCCATTCTGTAAGAAATTCTCTATAGAGCCACGTGCTTCGGAGATGTACTTCACGTTGAAGATTGATTATCTCAAGGACAACGTGCAGCCCACGTTCGTTAAACAACGTCGAGCCATGAAGGTCGGTCAGTGTAATAACACATGACATCAAGTTATATCACCACTTAGGTGTTCAAAATTGTCTGATTGGTTTCTTGCAGAGAGAGTATGAGGAGTTCAAGGTTGATGTTAGGAGTTTTCAAGGCTCCTAAGGCAAATGTTGTAGTATGAGAATGTCGAACCAATTCTAAGGGATTTCAAGCACTAAGAATGCAAGCACTAAGAATGCAAGCACTTATTTAATCTAAATGCAACCAGTGATTTAAAATGATTTCTGAAACAATAATTAATGCTATGATGACAAGATAGAACTAAATCGCAGTAAAATGAATGACTTTCTTAACAATGATAAAAGAGAACTCATGGGTATGAGAATTGACTTTGGGTGATCAAGTATCAAACAAGAATGGTAAATGATAAATCAAACAATTAACCTTAAGCCTAAACACAATACTAAACAAGCTCTATGTCTAGATGAATGCTCATTTGCTAACATATCTCAAACATCAAATGTCTTTGGTTGAATGACATGAAAGCAATCATTAAGAACAAGTTTAATAGCTATCCTAACACTCTTAACAACAAATGTCTTTGGCAAGATGCATTAAGAGCCTAGTAGAGTTGTCTCAGACATTCCATCAAACACCTTTTGGGTGGGAATTGTCTAGAGATCAACTTTTGAATGATCAGGTCAGAAGAAGCAATAAGAACACTCTACTGGCAAGGTCTGAGATTGATCTACACTAAAAACATCCTTGATCTAACCTAATCACCCTAATCTCCCTAACCCATGAATTCAATAGAGAACTACTCACTAATCTTCATGATTCCTCTTAAACTCATATTGGATTTCAGATTAATCATGTAGATAAACACAAGAAATCAATAAGAAAGAAATAACAAGAGATCCAATGAATCCAAAAGATGAACTTTACAAGAGTATTTGGTGGTTTTTTCTCAAGAACCAAGGATGTCTGCCACCAATGGCTTACAAAACGTACTTAACTTAGGTTTTGAAAATCATAAAAACTCCAAATAAATTGTTAAAAGGTCCTTAGAAAATAATGAAAATCAGATAGAAAACGACATGCAGCGGGACCCCGCTGCCGAACCCCATTCCGGAGGCATTTTCTCCGATTTTTCATCGTAAAGTCGAGCGGTCGTGGCACCTCCGCTTTCCAACCCTGCTCTAAATGCTCACAGCGGGGTCACCACCCTGCTGGGTGACTCCGATCTGGACTGTTCGACCACAGCGACCTCTTGACCCCGCTCCAGCTGCTCCGGTGCGCATATGTGCTTCGTTTCACCTCCTTTTTGGTCCAGAAGTGGTCTCAAGCACCCCAATCACTCCTTGGTCCACTCCAGCACCTGATAAGGACATATGGATGCAAAATGATTCTAAAGATACCTAATTCCTAATCTAGATGATCAATATGCATAAGATATGAATGCTAAAACCAAGTAAATATTCAAGATATCAAAGGTGAGGATAGATTCTCTGGTGGCGAAAGCCTCAAAGGTTCCTATAGAAGGTTGGATCATCAATCATGACAGACGGAACTCCATGGCCAGGGAACAACACTGGGGATCCCGGTATGATCCAAGTCTTCCTCGGCAGCAACGGTGGGTTTGATGTTGAAGGCAACGAGCTCCCTCAGCTTGTATACGTGTCACGTGAGAAGCGGCCTGGTTTTCAGCATCACAAGAAAGCTGGTGCCATGAATGCTCTGGTTAGAGTAGCAGGAGTACTCACAAACGCTCCTTTCATGCTGAACTTGGACTGTGATCACTATGTAAGCAACAGCAAGGCCGTGAGGGAAGCAATGTGTTTTTTGTTGGATCCTATGATTGGAAAGAAGGTCTGCTATGTTCAGTTCCCTCAGAGATTCGATGGTATTGACAGGCATGATCGTTACGCCAATAGGAACATAATCTTCTTTGATGTAAGACACAATCTTGTTTATGAGATAAGGATACTCTCTTTCTTACCATCTTGTGTGTTGTTGTTACAGATCAATATTAAAGGTCTAGATGGTATCCAAGGTCCAGTTTACGTTGGTACTGGTTGTGTTTTCAAAAGACAAGCTCTGTATGGTTATGAACAACCCAAACGTCTTAAGATGATAATCTGTGGTTGTTGTCGTTGAGTTGGGCGCCGGAGAAAGTCCAAGAATGAGTCTAATGGCGACATAGCAGGTGGTAAAAACTATATATACAAAAATAATCTTGAAGTAGGTTTGTTAGTGTATATGATAAGTGTTATGTTTTGGCAGGAACAGAGGGTGACAAAGATCATTTGATGTCTGAGATGAACTTTGAGCAAAAGTTTGGGCAATCATCCATATTTCTAACCTCAAATTTGATGGAAGATGGTGGTGTTCCTCCATCATCAAGCCCTGCAGTGCTCCTTAAGGAAGCAATACATGTCATAAGCTGTGGTTATGAAGACAAGACTGAGTGGGGAACTGAGGTAACAATACCAAACATTTGTATGTGTGAATTAGAAGCTGCCATTAGTAACAATATCTTTTGGAAATGCAGCTGGGTTGGATCTGGCTCAATCACAGAGGATATTCTGAATGGTTTCAAGATGCATTGCCGCGGCTGTAGATCTATTTACTGCATGCCTAAGAGAGCTGCATTCAAAGGTTCAGCTCCTATTAATCTATCAGACAGGTTAAACCAGGTTCTGCGTTGGGCACTAGGTTCTGTTGAGGTCTTCTTCAGCCGGCATAGTCCTCTTTGGTACGGCTAAAAAGGAGGCAAACTCAAATGGCTTGAGCGTTTTGCTTATGCCAACACAACGATCTACCCTTTCACATCTATCCCTCTCCTTGCATATTGTATTCTTCCAGCTATCTATCTCCTTACCGACAAGTTCATCATGCCGCCGATAAGCACGTTTGCTAGTCTCTTCTTCATTGCATTGTTTGGTTCGATCATTGCAACGGGAATCTTGGAGCTGAGATGGAGTGGAGTGAGCATTGAGGAATGGTGGAGAAACGAGCAGTTCTGGGTCATTGGAGGAATCTCAGCTCATCTCTTTGCTGTTGTTCAAGGTCTCTTGAAAATCTTAGCAGGCATTGACACAAACTTCACAGTCACGTCAAAGGCAACGAATGATGATGACTTTGGAGAGCTTTACGCGTTCAAATGAACAACTCTGTTTATCCCTCCAACAACGGTCTTGATCATAAACATTGTGGGAGTTGTTGCGGGAATCTCGGATGCTATCAACAATGGATATCAGTCTTTGGGACCTCTGTTTGGTAAACTCTTCTTATCCTTTTGGGCCATTGTTCATCTTTACCCATTCCTTAAAGGTCTGATGGGAAGACAGAACAGAACGCCAACAATTGTGGTGATTTGGTCGATCTTGTTGGCATCTATCTTCTCTTTGCTTTGGGTGAGGATTGATCCTTTTGTGATGAAGACCAAAGGCCCAAACACTTCCATGTGTGGCATCAACTGCTGAAGCAAAAATCAATTTTCTTTTGCTTCTGAAACTTTTATGTACTTGTCCAAAGTATTTTCACTTCTCTTTTTGGATTTGTACACCGATTTCAACTTCTTTATTTTCTGCAAAATCAGTAAAGACACTGCATTCAGAATTTCTACTATATAGAGAAGTACATAATTACAATAATCCTGAGAACATAACAATGACTAGAACAGCAAACAAACCTTGAAGACATCAGGCAAAAGAAACAAGCATCCTCTCAAAAATTTATCAAGAAAGAAGTCGTGATGGTGTATGACCTGTAAGATGGACAAACATTGTTCAATGAATGTTTTCCCAACGACTATAACAAGGCAGATCTCTAAACTTACCTCGTCTACACTCCTGGTGGACTGTAGTCTATCATGCATCACATGCCAATTTGGTTCGAGAACCTAAAGAGACATAACACATAAATGCAAGCCAATGCAACATTGGAAGAAATTCAAGAGTGAAAATGCGCTAAATGAAAATCTAAAATCATCTCATAAATCACTATTTCCTCTAAATAATCTGGTGTAATTTCTCTCACCTGTTTACTGATAGTGTAAATTTTCCATAATTCATAACTCAAGATTTCTTAAGCATCTTAAAATACACAGCTGAAGAAGTACCTAATTCTTAAATATGATTCATAAGGTGCGCACTGGGTAAATATCTAGAATTTCAAGAATATCCGTGATTAGCTCTGTTTTTGATTTAACTCATCTATAACTTTTCGAAGATTCGGTGCTCCAAATATTTGAAAAATAAATATCTTTTACTAGATATTCCATTGGAACTGTAAAATTAAAAAATAATAGTGTCATTACATTTTTTTTAAAAAGCTACTGTTAATGGTGAATAAAAATATTATAAAATTATATAGTTTACCTATATAGGTTATATACATGTATATAATAGATCCACCGGATATTTGTTTTTTTTGTTAGTATTTATATTTGTTCCGTCTTTGACAGATAGTAAATTTTAATATTTGCAAAGTTATTGATATTCTTATTTTTAGATCGAATCAAAACGGATATTAAATCATATCAAATTTTACGGATGCATTGCTTACCAATAATTGATTCTTACACACTGCAGATATATCTATACTCAGTATACATAGTGTATGACTGTATGAGAGCAATTGTAGAAGTCAGTCTTCCAAAGACTTAGACCGATTCCATTAATATTTTAGGTGAAGTTCCCTGACAAAACATAAAAAAAAAATAGAAAATAGTAAAAAGAAAATGAAGAATTGTTAAAACTAGTCCTGCAAGAACCAGATGCTAAACAGTAAGCTCCATGTGTTTGCCAATCAATGATCAATTATTATTCTAAACTTTAAATTTAATTACATAACTAATTTATATTAGAAAAACAACTAGTTTATTAATAAAAACCTCAGTTTAGCATCCCTACTAATGACTAGTAATGAGGTGCTCTTATAATGCCAGTCTTCTTGAGACTTATACCGCAAAATCACTATGGAAAACAAGCTCCAGAAATTGTGTAGAAACTTCGTCAAATTGTCGCATTCGGGGAAAAGTCAGATTAACTGTTCACCACACAACAAGTCAAGTCCTCGTCACGTGGATCTGCTGTAACAGTCCAAACCCCACTAGACTAAAATATCTACTTTACAAAAGGCCCAGAATAATATTCGATCCGTTTCAATTTTTATCCTCGTAGATTATAGAATAAACATTCCATTTTAAAATAAATATTGTTTTATACTCTCTCTCTCTTTCTTCATAATGAGTGTTCATAATAAGTGTCATTTGATTTGTTTTTCTTGTTAGACAAAAAATGTTATGTTACGATTCCAGTGCAAATTGTACTTATTTTCAGCTGAAAATTAATTACAAACCGTATTAATTTATAAATAATTTTATTCATCTCAAATACAATTGGTCAAAGAAATATAATTAATAACAATTTACATATATTTCAACAACTTTCATAATCTATGTAAAAAATATCGGAGTGACATTCGTTCGATAACGGAGGAAGTAATTTTAATGTAAAATTTAATAACGATATTCTCTCTTTTGTTTTTTATTGATTGAATCCGATCCGGACCGACGGTTGAATCGGTATACCCGTTTATCCAAGATAAATTCGGTTCAGATTTGTGAAAAATCCAATATTTAAAAACTCAATAAAACCTGCAAAAATTTACCAAAGCCCGTAACTTGATACTGGTTGAATCACTGATTGAACTAATATATAATTTTTACTTACTTTTAGTTATGCTTTAGAATATGTTTTATATCTATTCTAAATTTTTAATTAATTATGTTTTAGAATCTGTTTTACTTTTGGTATATTTTAGATTTGAAGATTAATTTTATTATATACATTAAACATTCAAATATTTATATGTTTTGTTAAATGTCATAAATCTTTATTTTTTTACAAAAAGAACTAAATAGTCTAAAATATTTTTTTGATATTTTGTATGTTAAATGAAAATAAAAATATAAAAACTATAGTCAAGTATTTTTGAAATGTTTTTAAACATAAAAATATGTACATACCCAAACTATATTTTATGTTTTAAACCGTTCAGAAAATACTTAACTTTAGTTTCTATATTTTTATTTCATAGCTTATATATTATGATATAGTAAAATTAATTAATCTATTAACCTGTGATTTATTCATGTCAGCCTAATGACCCAGTGATCCAGAGGATCGTCCGGATGTTCGGGTCCGATTTAAAAATATTAATTAATGTATATATGTAATAATTTTAATTTAGAAATATGTGAAATTAAATATATATTTTTTTAATTTGTTCATATAAACTAGCAACGACAAATAAAACAAAAGAAGAGAATAAATCTTAAAGTTTTTTTCTCCTTACAAGAAAAAGATGCATTCCCCCCCTTTTCTTATCACAGAAAGACAAAACAAAACTCTATAGAAGTTCTGAGCGACGAGCCCTTAATTCGCCTTAACCGTAGATCCAAGCCGCATGCCCCCTTCTTCGAGCATGTAGCCGACCGTCTCTGGCTCGCTTCTTCCTTTGTCAATCATCAGATCTTTTTGGTAAACCTCTGATCTAAATATCCTTCTTCTTTCCTCAGCTATTTGTCACTGAAGTCACTGAATGTGACCGATCCAAATTACTAATCATTTCCCCATCTCATGTTGAGTATGAAAGTGCGATATGTAGATATGCGGATGCGTTCTTCTTGTCCTTCTAAATCTGGATCTGTTTCAGTAGTAAGTCAAATGTGAAGACTAGGCTGTGAATCATTTTCATGATGTATAATCTATCAGGAGTTAATTAGTCCTTTCTTAATATTTTCTAGAGCTAGAGTTGATCCGTATTGATGAGATGAATAGTGATTGCTGATCGTGATGAAATCACGTTTAACGTATTAGGTTGTTAAAGGATAACTGATTGTGTCTTAGCACTGAAAGTAGGGCGCTATCACGCTGCTGTTGTGAAAGTAGGGCACTATGACGCCGGGGTGCTATGACGCCTAAGTGCTAAGGCTCTAGGTTTCTATGTTAGGTAGGGAGATTCGAGTCATCAATGTAGAAGGGTTGAACGATGTGAGGGAATCTGTGGATTCGCGATATGATTTAGCAGCACAGGAGAACGATTAGTGCGCTTGTGGATTAACTTAGTTGGACAGCTGACAGAAAAAAATAGACACCACAAGTCGATGAATATCTTAAAATAAACACACAGGTTAAATATCTTAAAATAAGCACCATAAGTTGAATATCTTAAATCCACAAAACTAACAAATGAAACTGTATTGCCCCCTAGTAGCGTATTAAGCACTCTCGCTTGCAGTGGGCAAATTAGTTTTATGCTCGTATGCTTATAAGCTTTTTTTTTTATGGTTCAGATTTTGCTTGGTAATTCATGCGAGCATATGAAGACTCCCCATATGTTTTTGTTGGTTGCACTGATATCAGCTTCCTCTATCGTTCAACTTGGTCAAGCTCAAACAGGTATCCACACTTTAATGTCCAAACTTCTCAATGTAAAGTTTTAAGGTCCTAAATAATAAAAAAAATCAATGTAAAGTTTTCAAAAATATAATATATACTTATAAACAGATTCAAAAAAGAAATTAAATCAGTTTAAAAGACAAATGTATAATATACTTTTAAAATTTCAATAATTATTTTAATAAATTTTCGTAATCCAGATTTCTTGACAATTTTTTTTGTTGATATTCTTGCAAGCCATTCCAATATTTTTGAATGTACTGTATTTATATAAATTTAATAGTTAATAAACAATATAAATCAGAAACATCATAAATAAATCTACAGTAAAGCTGAATTAGTGCAAAATGTTAATTAACAAAAAGGATTAAGATGTATTCATTGTTTATTTTTAAAATATAGATAAAAATCCAAAAGGCTTACCAGTTAGAGAGGTTCTGAATTTATAATTTTGGTGGGAAAATGTGATTTTGAAGTTGTTGTGGAAATGTGATTTTCTAGTTTTTGTTTAAAAATCTAGTCTTGCAGTTTTGGTGATTTGAGTAATTTTTGGCCAGAAATTTTGATTTTACAGCTTTGACGAAAAATGTGACTTTAAGGTTTAGCAGAAAACTGATATTATGGCGAAATATGTGATTTTGCGGTATTGCTGAGAAATGTAATTTGAGGTTTTAGTGAGAAAAATGTGATTTTGATGTTTTGGTGGGCAAAATATAATGCTGCGGTTTGGTAGAAATGTGTTATGGGGGCTATGTGATTTGGCAGTTTTGATGAGAAAATGCATATATGGGTTTTGGTATAAAATTTATTTTTTGGCGCAAAATATGATTTTGGCGGAAAATATAATTTTTGTGAAAATGAGATTTTAGCAGAATAATATGATTTTTTCGAAAATGAGGTTTCAGCGGAATAATATGATTTTACGTTAAGGAGAGGGGAAATGGATATATACTTTTGGCGGAAAATATAATTTATATCATAATTATTTATTTGTCTTAACTAGATTCAACTATTTTATTTGGATAATGTTAAATTTGTTATTTGGTAAGATGCACCAATTATATTCATTTAATGAATTATCTGGTTGACTCTCATCTATCCATATTATTAAAACTGAAGTACAAATTATGTTTCTTCTGAAACATAGATATCAATTTAAAAACAAATGTTTTTGGAAATATAGATGGTAGTTTAAAAATAGTTTTGTTTGAAATATGAATAGCAGTATAAAAAATAATGTTATTTAGAAACATGGATAACATTATATTAAGAAAAAAATGAATGGATGTTTTATTAATAAAATTGAAAGTCTATTATATTATGAAAAAATTATCTATTTGGCCCAGCTTTAAAATATACGAAAATGAACTAATCTAATTATCTAAAAACATTTATGTCTCTAAAATAATCATAAAAAATTAATTTTATATACATATTTCCAATCAAAATAATAATTTAAAGTTGAGTTATATCTATAATTGATTTAAAATATGCATATATTCAAAAAAAAATTACTAAAGTATTTTCCAATAACCATTATTAAAAAATGTTTTCAATATATATAAGAAAAATACAATAAGAATTCCAATTTCATATACCAACTTAAATTATGATTTTAATATTTCACATTAAAATTTTAAAATATTCTATATTATTATTTATATAATGGGACATATAAAATATTGTTAATTATATGATTACTTATATGATGATACATATAAATAACAATTAATTATCCAAGACATATATATATATATATACTAGTGACTAGGGGTCGACTTTTGGGTATTCATTCGAGTTCGGTTCAAATATATTTGGGTTTCCGATTTCTGGAGTCAAATATTTCAGGCCCATTCAGACATTTCTAAATTGCGGTTTGAATTCAGTTTGGATCTTTGCGGGGTCGGCTCGGATTTGGATAACCATTTAAATTATTTCTTGAATTCATTATATACTTAAAATTACTCAAAACCTATAAACAAAATAATATATTTTATATAAATTGGAATAACATATATCACAATACCTAAAATTATCATATAAAATTTGAATAACATATATCACAATACCTAAATTTACCTTAAATATTTGACTCAAGAATCAATAACCAGTTAAGTATTTTTGGTGTTTTGAGTATACTTTAACTATTTTAGATAATTATTTTTGATTATTTGTATATATTTCAAGTACTTAAACTAACTTAAAAGTATCACATATATTCTGGATGTTTTATATATTAAATCTAAAATAATTAATATATATATATATGTATATAAATATTTTTCGGATACATTTGGGTATCTGAAATACTTCGGTTCGGATCAGATTCGGTTTATGTTCTATCAAAATTTTGAATAATTTGAATATTTAATCAATTTTGATTCGGGTTTAGTACTACTCTTTCATATTGTGATCGGTTTGATTTTTCAGATTTGGATTTTTTATCCAGCCCTAATATTTGACATGAAAAACAAATAACAACATATTATTGAAAATATACCCGCGCGGATGCGGAAATCAAAATCTAATTTTAGATTAAAATTTTATACTTATTTAGATAGGTCATTTGGACGATGCTCATTTTAAACAAAACAAAACATCAATTCATATTTTCATTCAAATGGACCATCTATATAAACAAACAAACCCTCATGCTGTAACTGATACAAATAAAATGGAATTGGTGGAATAAAAAGAAATGAAATAAACAAAATGGAATATGAAGAAAAAATGGAATAAAAAGAGTGGAATAAACATTTCAGTCCATTCATGACAAATGGTAAAAAAATTGTGGAATGAATAGAATAGAGCATTATCCCATTAAAAAAATTGACCTTATATTGATCCATGTGGATGGACAAAAGAACATTTACTCAAAAGATACAGCTGTATCCAAAAGAAAAATATAATTGAAGTTCATCCAAATATAATCGAAGTTTATCCAAAGTATATCACTTACTGCAGGTACAGAAAAAAAAGTATTGGCCGTAAAGTAATATGGTTGAGCATGTATAAATTCGCTGCTAGGAACTATTTTGAACTATTACCTTAACTTCTATAAATTTCGGCAGGGTTCATTAGTTTGGATTGCGGGTTATCCCCGGATGAACAGTCACCTTACATTGAGCTGGAAACTGGATTACAGTTTTCATCAGACTCGAGCTTCGTCAAAAGTGGGGAAATTAGTAGAGTTGATGCAAGTCTAGAGTCAAAGTACACAAAGTCTCAGACGACGTTGAGATACTTTCCAGATGGAATGCGAAACTGTTACAACCTTAGTGTGCGTCAGGGAACACGTTATTTGATAAGAGTCACAAGCAACTATGGGAATTACGATGGGTTTAACGTTTCTCCTAGATTTGATTTGTACATAGGCCCTAACTTCTGGGTAACTATGGATTTGGAGAGGCATATAAGTCGTGATTCAATGGAAGAGATCATTCACATACCAAAGTCAAACTCATTGGATGTATGTCTTATTAAGACAGGCACATCCACGCCAATCATATCGGCCTTGGAACTACGGTCTCTAATGAATAATACTTACATCACTGAATCAGGTTCCTTGAAGTCAATACAAAGGTCATACCTAAGTGAATCAACAAAAGTTATACGGTAATGACATTATGGCTTTTAATTCGTTCAGTTCGGCACGGTTGATGATACAAGATTTTGGTCAGTGCAGGTACCCAAGTGACTTCTACGACCGAATATGGGTTCCGTACTTTGAGCCGGAATGGAGGCAAATTTCCACAACTCTCAAAGTGGACAACGACAATAGTTATCTTGTGCCCCCGGATGCGCTCATGACCGCAGCAATACCTGCGAATATTAGTGCGCGATTGAGTTTAACCAAGGATCTTGAGTTCCCTAATGAAAAACTTTACTTGTACCTCCACTTCTGTGAGGTCCAAGCTTTACAGGCCAACCAGACTAGAGAGTTCACCATTTTGTGGAACGGAGAACTTATGTATGGCCCTTTCAGCCTTCGATATCTATCGGCCAACACTGTCTTCATGATGACACCTTCTGTTTGTGAAGTAGGGAGATGCTTAGTAGAGCTTGAAAGAACTAATACAACAATTCTCCCACCTCTACTTTCCGCCATCGAAGTTTTTGCAGTGGTCAACTTTACACAGTCAGAAACAAACAAAGATGATGGTACGTTTTTTAATTGGTAAAAGTTATGGGAAGTATGGTATTAATGAAAAACTTACAACAGTTATGGGAAGTATGGTATTAATGAAAAATTTACAACATCTTTTGTGCTAAAATCCAACACGTCCGCAAATTTGATGACAGTGATTGCTATCCAAAATGTCAAGACCACCCATGGGTTGAGTAGAATCTCATGGCAAGGAGATCCATGTGTCCCTCCACAGTTTTTGTGGGATGGTCTAAGTTGCGACAACATTAATGTGTCTATGCCACCAAGAATCACTTCCTTGTGAGATCTCTATAAGATAACCCTCATTCGATGACTTGTTAGAAAGCATTTCCTAACTACATCATATATTATCTGGACTTAATAACAGAAATTTGTCTTCAAGTGGGTTAACGGGAACAATAGCAACTGGAGTTCAGAATCTTACCCATCTGAGAAAGCTGTAAGTATGGTCTACTAATCAATGGCAAAAATATATTTTGATGTTGGTAACTTTTTCTTATATGACCTTATTGGTAAAGCTCTTCCCCAACTCTCGCAAGTATTTAATATCAAAATAAATAAGTTTTTAAATTTATACTATTATTTATAAATGTTTTGATTTGTCATCTTATCCGTAATTTTAGATTTAATTATTAATTTTAATAAACATTTTTAGTGATTAAAGTCTTGATCAGTAGAACTCATGACAAAGTAATAGCATCATGCTACAGAAGCATTATATTATATAAGAAGTATATTTTCATTGATCCCTTATACATATTGCAAGTGATTTTTACATGTAACACAATTATTTTCGCTAAAAAAATGACATGACACTAATAAAATGACATGTCTTTAGAAAATAGTGATATGACATCTTACTAATTGTAACATATTAATTGTCTTATAAAAAAATGTATTATGTGCAAAAAGTTTAAATATAGTAATGATTTTAAATAGGGAAATTGTCGTAAATAAACTGTTTTCAAGTTTTTGTCGCAAAAATAGACTCTAAGGAGAAAAGTGATTAAAATGTTTTATTTAATAGGTGAAAATACTTCATTACCCTAGAAATATGAATACAAATAAAAAATAAAAAAAATTGTAGTTTCATATTATATGTTTTCATAATCGATTTTTTTTATGATTTGTTTTTGGTAACTTTTTATACGAAAAATATATTTTATTTTATATTTTTCAAATTTTCAATTAAAATAATTCGAAAATACTTTTTAAACTATTTTTAAAATTTTTATTTTCAAATTTAAGTATTTATTTTTTATTTTATAAAATTTTAAACCTAATCCCAAAACCCCACATCTTAACTCTAAACTCGAAGGTTTGGATTAATTAACTCAAGAGTATAAGTGTATATTTTACCTCTTTAATAAAATATTTTGGTCATTTTGATCCTTGTGGTCTATATTTTTTGTGACAAAAACTTTTTTAGTGCTATCCTAGACTTTTTTTTCTTTTAAATATGGTAATGACTAATAACTCATATATCATTATTAATGTCATTTTTGATAAATATTTTTTTGGTAAAACTAGTAAAATCTATTAATAACATGTATATCACTCTAATATATATATATATATATTAATAAAAGTAAGCTAAAAAAGATTACAAATATAAAATTTTACATCCACTTATATATTATATTGTATGAATTTAATTGTAAATGTGCATAAAAAAATAAAATCTAAAGTAACACTAACACAAAAAAGTTAATATTTAAATTTTTACGAATTTATTTTCCATCTTCATCATGTATATATTTAACACTAGAAGATACGATATATATTTAAAATAAATCATAATTAAATATAATATAATTAAACTAATATTATTAAATGTAATTTTTCTTATTAAAATTTAAATAAAAGCTAACGAAATAGTTATACCAAATCAAAAGAAATAAGATTAAAAAAAATAAGTTTGTGATCTTTCACACTATTGAAATTAAAATAGAAAAACAATAATATTGAAATATATACCAAAATTTCCTTAAAAAAATATAATTTTCAAAAATATTATTTTTGCACATGATGCAGAAAAATATCTAGTATATTTACTAAAGTGATTGTCAGAACAAGTAATGACTTTTGTATAACATTGTTATATAAAATATATATATAATATACAATTTTTATTTCTAGATGATAGAAATATACATATATATGTTAAATTTTATTTATTTGAAATATATTATTATTACTTATAGATAATTAAATTTAAATTTTGGTTTGAAATTTAAATTTATTTTTCGATATAAATATAACTTTTGATATTATATAATATAATAAATCAATTATATAATTTTATAGACATCTTAAATGTAGATAATTTATCAAAAACTCCATACAAAACAATTGTGTTAAAAGCATTTGAAGAAAATTTGAATTTTTCTGAATTCTAATTGTTTTATGTCTAATATATGGAATGAATTTATCGAATAAGGTATTTTATGCTTATTATTGGATATTTTTGGTGATGTTTTTTTTTGTGATAGTTAGAGAAATTGGATTATCAAACTATTCGATTTTATTCATTTTTAGGTACACAACTGTGTTCTAGGTTTGTAAGAAAACAATATATACTATTATTTATGAAGTGTTTTTGCTAATTTGTCATTTTTTCCATAATTTTAGCTAATTTTTGCTTATTTATCATATTCTTATTAGTTTTTAACTTAAATATTTATATTTTTTTCTTATTTGTCATATTCTTATTAGTTCTAACTTAAATATTTAATTTATTAATTTAAATAATATAAATATTTTGAAATTTCTATTTAATTTAGTAATCTAAATAGTATAACTATGATTTTGCTGATTTGTAACCTTCTCCAAATTTTAGCTAGCTTTGATTATTTCTTATATTTTTAATAGTTTTTAGCTTAAATATTTAATTTACTAATTTAAATAATATAAATATTTCAAAATTTCTAATTAACTGATTAATCTAAATAATATAACTATTTCAAACTTTCTAACTGGAATTACAGTAACAATAATTTTTTTTTTAAGTCTCTTATGGTTTTTTATCTTAAATCATTAATTTATTAATAAATAATATAAATATCTCGAACTTTCTAATTAAAACTAGAATTATAAGTATTTTAAATTTTACAAGTGAAAACCATTTCTTATTTTCATCTGATGTAAAAGTTTGAAACTCTTTAGTTTCGTTTTTCTTATTCATCACACATTGTATCTGTTATAGTTTTTGTTTCATCCTATAGGTATAGTGTTTTCTGGTTGTTTCAATTGCTTGCGTTCTTGTCATCACTTTTGTGCCAATGTGAATGTTTTTTTTCCAGTGGTTCAATCATTTTGTGCATGTCACACAATATTATTGGTTGGAGTTATTTGAATTAACGACTATATGAATAACATCAAAGCTTAATTCTCTCTTTAGTTCTAGATTTTTTTTATAGTTCTTGACATCTATATTTATATACTTTCGATATTTTTTTTCTGCTTAGTTGGAGTTTAATCTTTTCTTTCTTTCGTTGAGTTTGAAAGATTAGGAAGCAAATCGGTTTTGTTACGTGCAGTTTGAAATTATGAATTATTTATTCTAAATTATTTAATGGTAATTATTTCAAGTGTGTGTTTTATTACTGTTTAATTTATAAGAAAACTTATGCTTTGCTATTAAGTTTAGATAATTGTCTATGTAATCATGTTATGAACATATGTTTAATGGTTTAGTTTCTAAAATGACTAAAGTAGATATTTTTAATTAATAATTAGATTTATCATCATATAATTAACCATAATAATAAAACTATCATTATCTATTTTTGATATTATTAAATGTAAACTTATGAAATATTAAGATAAGTCAATGTATATATTTATCAAGTAAACCAATAAAATATTATCATTATCTCAATTCATTTTCTTTTAAAAATATTTCTTCTAAATTATCATCAAATTTTATTTTTTATTTATTTTGTTCTTATTTAGATTTGTGTGTTTCAATGTTCTTTTCATAATTTAATGCATTTTCTGGTTCAAAAATACAAAATATATTGAGAGAGACCAAAAGTTTACATTCTTTGTTGTCAATAAAAAAATTCGTACTTTACTTTATTGTGTGTAATATTTGATATGTAATTATATTCTCATGATCTCATAGTTTTATGGGTTTCTTGTGTTAAAAAGACGTAGACAAATAAAAAAAATTGAAATGATTAAGAAATATAAAAGATAAGTTATCATCATGTTTAAATCATAATACATATATTAATAATTATAAGTAAACCGATTTTGCTCGCATGTGCGGATAAAACACCTAGAAAAATGTAAAAATAACAACACGGTAGTAGGTCAGGCACTTGAAGGGAAACCTGATAAGGTGAACCCGAGATTCGAACCTCACTGACCACATGGATATTGTTTTTTTTTTTTGAATTATATAGAGGTATCCTGATCCCACATAAGTAGTTCGGACTAGTCACGTGTTGCCGCGTGCCGGTCCTCATGTCCCTGCTGATGCCAAAATGTTAATTCTTCAGTGGCCGGGATTCGAATTCAGTAGCGATACTCACAGCTATGAGCCATTTACCATCAGAGTTAGTAGCCCCGAATAAATATATTGAATATTAGTCATTGCTTTCGGCCCATTCGAATATCTGAAAGTGAGTCTATTCAGAACTGCATTTTCCATCTAGGAATTATGTTTCTGTCTTTAATAGACTCATGTTTGACCGTTCTGTTTGTAAAAAAATCATTAACATCAAAATTTATATAAGTTCGCATCAAAATCATCTAGGTAACTTTTTAAATAAAAGAATTACGAGCACTAACACCATCACAAACAAACACGAGAATTTCTCATGATTTTTCTTGAGTTTTTCAGATTAGAGATAATTTATGCTATCTCTCCTCTTTTCTTCTACTTTTCAAATTTGTTTTAATTGAAATAAAGTTGCTAAGATTGCTCATGCTCTTACAAACTTCAGGGATTTGTCAAATAACAATTTGACAGGAGTAGTACCCGAATTTCTAGCTAACATGGAAATGTTGCTGCTCATGTAAGTTTCATAACATGCTTTGGTGGTTTGATCATGAAATCGTTGTTGTTCACGTACAAAAAAATCCATGTTCTTACAGAGACTTGAGGAAGAACAAATTGAATGGTTCAATTCCTAAGGCTCTTCGTGATCGTGAAAATCAAGGATTAAAGTTATTGTAAGAGCGAAACACATCCAAACACAAATCCATTCTACATCTCAATCTTGTGGCACAAGTTCTGTTTTATTCAGAATACTAAAAGATCAATTTACTTTTTAATTTCGTAGTGTTGATGGCTACGAGACGAAGTGTTCGTCTAGTTCATGTGTCCCGAAAAATAGATTTCCGGTCATGACTGTCGCTTTAGCTGCTTCTGCGGTTGTGGTCATTGGAGTGGTACTAATCCTCGTTTTTGTTCTCAGAATGAAAATGCGAAGTCCAGGTATTGGCCGAGATTCATCAATAAATCAACAAACTTTACACTATAACATGTCATGGATATTGTTTTTGTACTAATTATCTCTGCATATCACCAATGGGTATGACAGCAACAAATATATCCGAACATATGATCCAGACAAAACGAAGAAGATTTACTTATACAGAAGTTGTGGAAATGACAAAAAGTTTCCAAAAAGCTCTAGGTGAAGGAGGATTTGGCGTTGTGTATCATGGTTATCTTAACGATTCAGATCAACTAGCAGTGAAAGTACTCTCACAATCATCATCACAGGGCTATAAACACTTCAAGGCAGAGGTATGATATGCTAACGAACTTGTTCCTAAACTGAAATAAAAAGATGATCTATATATATTTAGCATATCTTAAACCAATATGTCTTGTCATTGCTGGTCTGCAGGTCGAACTTCTTCTAAGAGTTCACCACATAAATTTGGTGAGCCTTGTGGGTTATTGCGACGAAAGAGATCACTTGGCTCTCATATACGAATACATGCCTCATGGAGATCTAAAAGACCATTTGTCAGGTGAAAGGTGTATATATATTTTGTACATCCATTAGTTTCATGACAGTTACAGAATACAACTTGTACTACGACTGCTCCGACAAAAAAAACGATTTGCGTATATAGGAAAAGAGGGTCACTCTGTTTTAAAATGGACTACCAGACTACGAATAGCCGTGGATGCTGCGCTAGGTTAGTAGCTGTGTTATCTCAGAAACAGTTTCATTGTTTGTGTGTGTGTGTGTGTATACATCTTAACATTGGTAAAGCACTCCATATATATATATATATATATAGTCTTTTGAACAAAATAACTGTGTCAGGATATGATACATATATAAACTAATGACAATCACGAAGAATTTCCATCAAGTTTTCACTCGCTAAAAATTCTTACAATTAATTAACATGAGTCTTTCACATAGGATTGGAGTACTTGCATTATGGATGCCGGCCATCCATGGTGCATAGAGATGTTAAAAGTACAAATATACTGTTGGACGATCAGTTCATGGCCAAAATTGCCGATTTTGGGCTTTCAAGATCGTTCCAAGTTGGTGATGAACCCGAGGATTCGACGGTAGTTGCTGGCACTCCTGGATATCTTGATCCTGAGTAAGTACTATTAGTTGACATTATGCATCAAGTTGTTATTTATGTATGCATTCATCTTCTTTATTTAAATGAGTACTCATAAATCCTAGTCCATCTTGTTTTCTAGATACTATAGAACAGGTCGATTGGCTGAGATGAGCGACGTATACAGTTTCGGAATTGTATTACTAGAGATTATCACAAACCTAAAAGTGATTGACCAGAACCGTGAAAAGCCTCACATTACAGAATGGGTGGCCTTTCTGCTAAATGGAGGAGATATTACTAGGATCGTTGATCCTAACCTTCATGGTGAATACAACTCTCGTTCAGTTTGGAGAGCTCTTGAATTGGCTATGTCATGTGCAAACTATTCTTCAGAAAAAAGACCAAACATGTCCCAGGTTGTCATTGATTTGAAAGAATGTATAGCTTCTGAAAACTCGATGAAAAATAAGAGCAATGAGACAGATTATCATGGTTCTCTCGAACTGAGCTCGAGCTTGGAGGATGAAGTTGTCCCTAGTGCAAGGTAGTATTTGCAATGACGTTTTTCTGTGTGTTCTGCTGGTGGTATTGTTTTTTGGTAAGAGGATTGCTTAATTTATGTGTTTGCCTGTTTGGACATCAAAAGTTCATACCTAAACAAGAGAGCAAAAATGTTTTATGTATATCAATCGTTTGATCTTGTATTGTCACCTTTCACATTCATGGATCATCTTAATATGAACTCAGAGAATAATAATTAAGGAATCATATGTAAATCTTGCAACAATTGCCAATTGAAGTTTGTCCGTGAATGGTTCTGTGCATGATGAAGTAGAGGTACAAATCTATCGGTTTTCTAGGGAAGTAAGCACATATATAAATACAACATGATATAGGGCAGTCAGTACTTCTCTTGATTTTTCTTGGGAAATAAGCAGATATGGATATTTCCAAGGGATAAGAACGACGATTATCGGTGTTGAGTACCACTTGCCTGTAATTCCAAATCCATTGGTGGATCAACTTGGAAAGCTGTACTATCCTTCTTCCCAGGGGAATCTTTTAATTGAAACATACCTCCCTTCAACTCCAACCAACGCAGACAAGAGATCATCAATGTCGATTAGCTCCTGCATGCCAAAAGGGGCAAATCGGTGGCATAAACATAAGATATTATGCATTGAGGCCATCTTCATCTACAACAGGCCAACGTGCGAAAACTAAACACCTCAAAACCCCAAGCTTAAAGTATCTCACAGCCAGTTTCAAGGTAAGAGAACAACAATATCACATATTTAATGGCCTTCAAGGAATAAAGACACTTGCTTTGTGAAATTATACAAACCCGAACCGGTGTGTCATAGCAGCATATTGCCAGCTCTACTCCAGGACTTCTGAAACATAAAGATCAAACCTTTTTTTTTACTAGGGATGTTGAAACAACAATGTTGAGCATAGAGATTCAGAATACTTAAACGAGCCTGAAGGAAACCGCTTCAAATCAGCAAGTTTGGAGCTTGCCCTCGTTTCCTGAGATAAACAAAACTCCATTGTCAAAATTCACCTTTTATTCGAATGAATTAAAGGACAAATCAATCCCACATGTAAGAATGAAGTAGCCTGGTGGAAGGGGACTGCGAGGAACGGCCTGTCTTGGTTCAAACGAGGAGTGGTAGGGCACGAGACTGGCGTCATTGATTCCATTGCTTCGCTTCTTCACTGTCAGTCACCATGCCGGTTATCTGTAAACCATAAATTCATAAGAAGCGGTTTAACCGAACCTGAAATTGATGATTCAGACCCAATTCAAAAAAAAAAAAAAATCCACTGCGGATTACGAAACCGCGCAATGCAGAGGAGCCAGAAGTCACACTGATTTTCAAAACTCTAGCACACCAAACCGAAATATCTGACGAAAAAAGAGGAGGCGATGTATCGAGAGTTAGCAAACCTATAGATCCCCGGCAAAGCGAGAGTCAAGAAGGAGATTCACTGCGAAACGCTGAGCAGGTGAGAGAGTGTTTGGATGCTAATTATTTTAGAAAATAGAAAATAAACTTAAATAATAGAAAATGACAAACCTTTATTTAAGAAAAAAAAACTCATCTTTTGAGTCACATATTTGATGTTATCTCTTTTACTAATTCTAGTGGATTTGATTCTAAAAAGGAATCAACAAAGAGAAAAGAAGTCGCAAGCTTCTCTCCTCCTCCTCCTGGACCTGGAAACGATCTTTCGCCGCCGAGTTCTTCTCTCCGCGGCGGCGAAGATCATATAAGAATCTCCAGGTTTTTCATTTCATCGTTCTTGTTTTTCGTAAGGATTGATTTGTCATTAACTAATTGGATTATGCAGGAGGAAAAAAAGGATGACATCGAACAGAAGACCGGAGAAATTCTCAACGGATTTCGTGATGGGAGGCGCAGCAGCCATCGTCGCGAAATCCGCAGCCGCACCAATCGAAAGGGTGAAGCTTCTACTCCAAAACCAAGGAGAGATGATCAAAACCGGACACCTCACCAAACCTTACTCCGGCGTCTCCAACTGCTTCCTCAGAATCTTCAGAGAAGAAGGCCTTCTCTCCTTCTGGCGAGGCAACCAAGCCAACGTCATCCGCTATTTCCCTACACAGGTAATAATGCTTATATAACAACACCCTCTGCATTTCTTTTTTTTTTTCTTTTGTGTGTTTTAGATTCTTAATTGTCACTTTTATTAGGCTTCCAACTTTGCATTTAAAGGTTACTTCAAGAACCTTCTCGGTTGTTCCAAAGAGAGAGACGGTTACTTCAAGTGGTTCGCTGGGAATGTTGCCTCTGGAAGCGCTGCTGGTGCTACCACCTCTTTGTTTCTCTACCATCTTGACTACGCGAGGACACGTTTAGGCACTGATGCGAAGGAGAGTTCGGTTGGTGGGAAGAGGCAGTTTACAGGGATGGTCGATGTGTACCGTAAGACTTTGTCAAGCGACGGTGTTAAAGGGCTTTACCGTGGGTTCGGGGTTTCGATACTTGGAATCACTCTTTACCGAGGGATGTATTTCGGGATGTATGATACCATCAAACCCATTGTTCTTGTCGGTTCCTTGGAGGTAAATGTAGTTTCTATCCCTTTTGTAGTTGCTTTATCTACCAGTGAGTGAAAGTATGGTTGTTTTGACAGGGAAACTTCTTGGCTAGCTTTCTGTTGGGTTGGAGCATTACTACCTCTGCAGGCGTCATTGCTTACCCTTTTGATACGCTTAGGAGGAGAATGATGCTTACATCAGGTCAACCGGTTAAGTACCGGAACGCTGTTCATGCGTTGAGAGAGATATTGAAAACGGAAGGGTTCTATGCGCTGTATAGAGGAGTTACTGCCAACATGCTTCTTGGAGTAGCTGGAGCTGGAGTGCTTTCAGGGTATGATCAGCTTCACCGGATTGCTTATAAGCACTGGGCTCACTAGTTTTGAAACAAATCTCGGGTCAAGAGAAGAAAAGGGTCAGTATACACCAAGAAGTTGTGCTTACATTACAATGTGTTGTGTTTGATTAACAAGCATTAATTGGTTTAAAGAAGATGAAGATAGTGGAAAATTGTTGATAAATTCTTGTCAGATATATTATTGTTATCAGTAATCTATGAAAAGGAAAAGCCTCTTTGCTTTTCTATTGTTTTATTCATCTCTGTCGATAATTTGATGATAAAAACACCAAAATAAAAAAAAAAAAAAAGAGAGGAAAAGATGTAGTGTTCTTAAGCGAGAAGCCGGAAGTTTTTTTTGGTGGTGATTAAGTAACCACGGAGCTTGAGGTTATTTGGTTTAACCGCTATGGTCTTGCAGGAAGCGTTTTGGAGATAGTATTTGAAGCGCCTTCATGTCCATCTTTTCAGTAGCGGCTCCATACTGGAGGTTTCTTCTCTTGTCCAACCACTAATAGACTCGCTTGTTGTTTCTTTGCTTCTTCAACTATATTTGCTCCTTTCTCTTTGTCTTTTCGGTTTTAGCCTCCTTAACCAAGAAACAAAACTAACACTAAACAAGAAGATGCAGAAAAGGAGAGAAGAATATAATAGAAAAAGAGTGTCTTGTGGTTGGAAGGTATGCGTTATTTCCAATTCCAAAGCTCCCGTAGGAGCAAGCGCTTTGTCCACCACCACAATTACTCTGTTTCCGCCTTCCTTCTTGATGTAGGCATTGTAAGGAAAGCTTCGATAATGCATATTAGAACTTGACCTGTTCCGGTGCATGGGTGTTAGGTTTTACCTTTTATAAACAAATATTAATAAACTTTAAAAGTTTATCCATATTAAATAATTGTTTAACCCGACATTTCAAAAAACATAATAATTTTATAGTTTACATTAAGTAATTATATATTGTTTTTGAGCTGTCGATTTTATCATTCGTTTTTAGAATTTGACCCGAACATCCACACGAATGTATTTTTATTTTTTACTGATCAGAATTTTGTACACTTCAACACTTTATAGTTGTTTTGTCATTCTTATTAATAAACTATTAACAATATAGTATTAACAAATCTACATCGTTTATACCTATTCCAGTTATATAGAAATATCAAGGGTAAAGGACGATGAAGACATAGTCTTATATCATTATTAAATAGTTGATGATTTTATTTATAGAAAATATTTGTTAGATAGCTAGATTATAAGAAGTGTTTTGGACCCTAATTAATCGATTAGCTAACGAAATTGGTTTTTTCAATGTTGTTTTTTAGTTAAAACTCAAATTAGGAAATATCTTAATTAAACAGGAGAAGACATAAAATCCTAAAAATGAGGTCAATTAATAATTCTAATGGCATGCTATTGTAAATAAATTGGAAAACTTAGGGGTATTTTATATTTGTACTCCTCTTTTAATAGATTATAGATTTAAATTATATGTTTAATGGCCTTTAGAAAATTCTTCTACTATTAGTTTTATTTTGGTTTAAATAAAACCAAGAATGTGGTTTAGGCTGATTGGCAATTGACTTACTCCTTTTTGGAGTCTTTTTCATTTTGTTTTTTTAAGTTTACAATATTTATTCAAATAATTTAATTATAGAATTTTGTGGGCTTTTGAAATATATTTAACACATAATATATTTTCTAAAGATCTAAAATGCAGATAACATAGATTAGAAAGTTTAGAAAGTGACAAAATAGTGTGTTCTATAGACTTAGCTTAAGGTTGAAAGCATCAACACAAATAAAAATAACATTGAGTAAAAATAAAACAAAAGTAAAGCAAATATAAAGCAAATTACTGTTATTTCTATAAATTTATTTTTACTTATTTTGATTTCATTAAATACGATTCTACAAGGAGGTAAAAAAACTCATTATGAAAAAATATTATAATTCACTGAATTTTTTTTCAAATAAATGTGAATTATTGATAGTTAAATTTTGTTAGAGTTTGTAGGAGATACCACCGTAGCCGTCTTGAAAGGGTGTGTTTCTACCACAGCTGCTATAGAGCCAAAGTAGTCTGTTGGGTTTCCACCATAAGAGCTCCTGAATCAAGGTAAATAATTTATTAGCTTACCACACTAGTTATGTAAATTGGTATTGATTTTTACTCCCTCTGTCCCACTTTAAGTGGTGTTTAAGGATTTCTATTTTGTCCCAAAATAATTGATATTCTCACTTTTCTAGACAAAATTTAATGTTGATTAAAATTTATAGCCAATTACAAAATGTTGTATCTTTTTTCTATTGGTTAAATTATTTTATTTAATGCTATTTACATAGAATTTTGTGTTTTCTTAATCTTTGTGAAAAAACCTTAAAACCCACTTAAAATGAGACAGAGGGAGTATTTGTTATCACCTTTTTAGCATGAAAAGATGCATATTTTTACAAGATAAGATATACATTTACACATTTTTACAACCTAATATAAATCATTGAATATTCATTTTTCATGATTAAAAGAAACATCATTATAAAAGCATGCATCCTTTTTTAGACTAATAAAGTTCTTAAGATGAAAATACATAGCCTTTCACAGTTATTAGAACTCATATCGTTTATAGATTTTAGATAAAACAAAATATTAATCCTAGACATTTGAAAATCCTTTGAAAAATATATTCAGTTTTAAACTAATATATAAACATATCTCTAGACAAAAAAAATTTAAAACCTATAAACTTTTATGATAAAAAGACACATTCTTATATTTTTTTATCAATTTCTGAAAATTCAATTAGTTTTGAACATGAAAATATACATCTTTATAAAAATACAATTCCTTATATATTTTGAAAATTTCTTAAAACTAATGCAATGTCGACGATGGAAAGACATATTCTTTCACATGTTAAATGTCAAAGCAATTTTAAAATGAAAAGACACATTATTTATATTTTTGGATTTTTATTTAAGATATATGAAAAACACATCCTAGAATGACAAAGATATCTATACACATTTTCACAATATTTTAAAAACCCTTTCACATTTTTAGCATGAAAAGATACATGTTAATGATTATAAGCTATATATTTACACATTTTTACAACATATTATAAAGCATTGCCTTTTTAGGATAAAAACATTTTATTATGAGAAAATGTATTTACGACCAAATGAATAAACACACTTTTAAATTCTTAGAAATAAATTTTAGAGATGTTTTAAATACCTTCTAAACTAATTAAAAAAAGATACAACTCTTTGAACAAATACACTCATAAATTATGTTGAAAGACATATATAATTTGATAACTTCTTTTCAACTAATGCAACATTTTTTGACTAAAGGCTTTCAATTAAAAACATAAACGATTACAAAGAAAGATTATAAAACCTTAGAGTTTAGTAAAGTTTGCATGATACACATTTCATGATAAGTAAGTCTCGAACCAAATGAACTATTAGGCTAAAACTAGAAAGAACAAAAAAGAGAGTAGCTAATGAGAAGATCCACGACCACATCGGCCACATGTATCTCTCCCTTGTACTGTCTTCCATTCCAAGTCATGATATTTGATAGGAGGTTTTGTCTCTCTCCCACCCCTTGCCAAGCTGATAAAGCTCATATTTTCCAACTCAACTTCATCCACTGCTTCTAGCACAGTAAAACGAGAAGGGATCTAAAATTCACTAAATTGAAGTGATGTGGTTAAGGGATCAACAATGGATGGATTTTAGACTTCATTGTTGATATTGTTTGATGGAAATGAATCCATAATGGCTGCGGTAATGGGAGTAGATTGAGAATCTACTAATGGAGATAAAGTGGTGTCTGGTGTACCTTGGCAATCCGCAGAAACATCAGAAGAAACCGTAAAGAGAGGAGGAGATACCTCCGAATCAGATTTCGAACTCTTTTATAAGATGAATTGGAGGAATCTTATATACTGAAACAACAGTCGAGGATGTGCCATTTATCAATGGATTGTTTAGATAGGGGGCTGCTGATATCATTTTCTCTTTTCAAGATGAGATCAATATTCAGAACATGAACCTCATCATTATTTTTATCTTGTTCTTTTTGCTGCAAGTTTAGATCATGTGGAGGCTTAGAAGGCAGAAGACACCTCTTCGTTTTATGGCTTAAGTTTTCACATCTTTCATAAGTTGATGGAATCCACGTGTAATCCACATTAACCAGGAAAATACAGCCCTGTTTATCATCAAAGGCAATAAACTTTAGAAAAACCTTATCCAACTCCGTTCTACTAACACTTTAGCTTATCCCATACTAGTAGGATCCAGACATGACTTATGGGTTAGAGTAGGCTCTCCAAGACCTGAAGCATTATGGCTTATTCCTGATCCGGAGTAGCAGCAATCAGGTATGTTCTTCAGAGTGATCCAAACTGGAAGAGTGGAGATTTATGGGATTTTGAAAGAACCTTTTGTAATCCACAAAGGTATAAAGAGTAAGCAATCATCAAAGTCCTCTCTGAATAACCCATTGACGAGTGGATTGGTGAAGGATATGGAACATAAAAGATGAATCCCCAACCTTCTTACAGGCAATTTTACAACTCCTGCCCCAAATCTTGTTTACTACAGCATGTACAAGACCATATGGAGGTAGAGAACACATATGGAACTTTCGTTTGATATATTCTTGTTCTCAGGTCCTAGTCTAAGCACTTTATAAAGGATAGATACCTCTGGTGTACCATCGAGTCTGTAAGTTGGCGTAGCTGCCTGGTAGAGATTATGCGATTGAGGACTTAATCTTGCAGCCCACATGAATCTTAGAGCTCCATCAGCTTTGAGTTCAGGAGGTGGTAGTGTCTCTATCGGAAGCTTCAGAGAACGATATCAGAATCTTGTTCGAAATCTTGTCATTAAGCGGTTGCCACATAGCTGCTCAACTGATGTAACTTTTAAGAAGAAAATAGGTTAATCAAATCTGTGAATAAAAAAAATTATAGTAAGATTGTTATCAGTTCAGGAGAGGGAATATAAACATCTTGATGAAAACTTACACATTTGATTCGAGACGACATATAACACCAATCCAACTTGAAGCTCTTGCTGAATTTTTTTTATTGTTTATCAAGTTTAATTTTTTGATTTTTCAAAAATAATAGCAGATGCACTAAATGTACCATTGGTTCTGATTTATTTAATTTTACATTCATTCGAAAAGAAAATTTTAAGATGAAACAACACAGTTTTCGATATTAATCTGGATTACTATTGCTAATAGATATATTGTATAGAAAACAATTGTAAACCGGTCTTGTTCAAATATAAACCCAAATTGGATAAAAACACGTATAAGCTTTCTAAAGTCAAAAAAAAAAAAGAAACACGTATAAGCTTTCTTCGTTGGATCAAAACCTAAAAGCTGTTTAATAGCGCGCGTTTTTTTCTAATATTGTCAACCGGATCATACCCGGCACGGTTCTAATTTAAACCAAAATTGAACTAAAAAAAAATATGTTTCCGGTTAAGCTTTCGTCGTTGAACAAAACCCTAAAGCGGTTTAATGGAGTCTGTTAAGAAAGAACACAGAGAGAACAGAGGTGCCTAGACGACAACATGAGACCAGGTCTGAATCCTCTCCCTCCTCAATAATCCTCCTATTTCGATTGCGTTACAAAGATTGATATGAGTTTTCTTTTAAAATTTGATTCCAGAGCTTCCTGGGTTTTATTTCGACGAGGAGAAGAAGAAATATTTCGCCATCAAAGGTCCCATCCCAGGTTCAAAACCTTCTTCTTCTTCTTCTTCAGGAACGAAACAAAAGCCAGAACCAAAGCCTTTCGAGGTCAGTTACTGACTGTAGTAAAAGCTCGACTCTTTACAGCTTCTTTGGCCTGTTTGTTTGTGTACTCAATTTTAATTTCAATCAGGAACCTAATTATCAGAAGAGAAACAAACTAAAAGCATTGAAGCTGCTTTGTTCCCGAGAGCTAAGTGGCAGTGTTATTGCTCTTAATAATAAGAAGAAGAAGTCTAACTTCAAGGAGGAGATTGAAAAGACACACGCCTCTAACCCTCTGGTACCAAGCTACTACTTATTATTTCTAGTTTAGATTACATATCGACCGGTATTGTAACAACATTTGTGTAATGTTTAGGTGTGGAGATATGATTCAACGGATAACATAGGTGATGCTGCTTTGAAAGAGTTTGAGGTTGATATACAAACATCTCAAGGCCTCACCACAAAGAACATCCTAGTAGCTGGCAGTAACGGAGGCTGCTTGAGGTATGTTATGAGTCAGTCTCCTCCTAGAATTTATCAGTTTTATTTTAATGCATTCCAACCTATATGCTTTGGAAGTTTGTTTCTTTCAGCATACTGAGAGTCTCCAAACCTGGAAAAGTAGTAGTACCCTTTGATGAGTCTGAAACTCAAGCTTTTAACGGTGAAGGAACCGAGTGCGAACCAGTTTGTGTTCTTCCTCGCAACAACGCAGAAGAAGCAGCACCTAGTAGGCTTATATGGAGACCTGCACACTCTCATCTACATGCCTTATCCAGTATATCTTCTATTCAGTTGATTGGAAGATCTGACAACTCCCACCAAGTCAAGCGAACATTGTATCCGTTTCTCTTATCTTTTGACTTTCTCTCTTGAATCCTTTCCTCTTTTGTAAAACCTTGACACTATTAAAAAAAAAAACAGGATAACTACACTTGGATCATCTGGTCGAGGGTCGGTTTTTATCTTGAGCCTTGCTGAGGAACCGTACATAGTCACTCCGAGAAGCCTCCAAGGGAATGTTTCCTCTGAGTGTACTATTTGGACTGCTGATTGCAGTGTGAGTGGGAGTCTTGCGGCTATTGGTACCAACCTAGGAGCTGCTTTGGTTGATTTGGAAACAGGAGCTGGTTCTTACTTTCTCAGAAGCGAAAGCGATGTTTTGGCCCTACAGTTTCATCAATCGGTAAACTGAATATATATTATAACTCTTCTTGCCAAAGGGTGTCCCGTCCGACATGTCTTGGTGTATATGTACAGAAGGCGAACATTGTTCAATGCGGGCTAAGGAACGGAGCAATTGTGTCGGTTGATACACGTGAGAGACCAAGCAGGCTCACTAGACATCAGATAAGATCTCCATCATTGAGTAGTAGAACTAGTCAAACTACTAGGAAAAAAAAATGGTTTAAGGTAATGCTGAAATCATATTAACGACTTTGTTGTGGTGGTCGCAACTTTTCATCTCTGTCATTGGCCTCACAATTGTTATTTTTGCAGCTCAGAGGAAACATAAATCCATCTCATGTATTACATATGCCTTCATCTCTTACGTGGTTAGTAAACGATTGAAACCGTATATCTTGTTACATAGTTGTTGTCATGTCTCTATAATTCTTGTTACTTTCTTGTCTTGGCAGCATGAAGACACTGAAAACTTATGATCAGTACTTAATGGCAAGCTCAATGGATGGAACGGTTAGTACGAGCTACTAGTCTGCATATTATCAAACTATTTTGATTGTTATCTTTAAGATAGACAAAAACTTTTCTTCTTTTTTCTTAGATCAAGCTATACGATCAACGCATGGTTAAGAGAGGAATGGCTGTGCAGACATATGAAGGACATGTAAATTCTCATACTCGCATTGAATTTGGCATCGACCCATCAGAAAGATTCCTCATGTCCGGTAATTAAAATAAAAGGAACCCTTTTCTTCTGAACGCATTGACTCTTGATTTTCAGTTATATTATTTTGAGTTTTGTTTTGACTTTGTGTATGTTGGTTTCAGGAGGAGAGGACTGCTACACTCGCATTTGGAGTATTAAATCCGGTCAGCTTCTGTCTGAAAATAAACTCTCCAACAGTGTCCCTTCAGTTGTGTGTTGGTCTGCTGTTGAAGGTACTTTACTTATTACACACTGATTCTTCCTTCTCCTACGTCTTGACTTGTTATCTTCAGTGTAATAAGAAACCTCTGATGTTGGATTTTCAGGACAAAGCGAGTGGAATGATAGCATTGTTCACGGGGCATGGCTTGGATCGCGTGAAGCAATATTCAACATGTTTTAAGATAATAGATACACTGTTTAGCAACAAGGTTTTCTTTAGACGATGGAAGCTGTTGCGAGAGATTCATATCAAAATAGATTGCAGCGGAACATGATACTGAGGATAGAAAGTTATTTTTGTTTACTCGTGTAATAGTAATAGGATCAGTTGCTTTGGAATTGTAAAGAAGTCAAAATGCTTCTGCTTATATCCTTTTTGCTCTTTCTTTCATCTGCAATAACAATGCTAATGAATTTTGGGGAAAAAATATACTCAAGCAGGCCAATGTTGACAAAACAATAAAGCTTATTACATTGCAAGATCTTCAAGCCATCATTGTAGTCAACGGAGTCATTGGTCGCTGCAAATCCTAATCTTCCAAAAATTCTAGATGCAATATCAGTGAGGTCATCCGTTGATATTACAGCAACTGTTTCTTCCCTCTGTTACATTCTACAGAAAGAGCTCAGCTCACCATATTACTTCCAAATGCTCCGACAACCGACATGACCAACACGACGGATTTAACGATTACACATCCCTACGTGAAAATGACTATTATAATCAAACCCAAGTCACAGATTTGTATATTACGTATGTTTTACCAAATTAAATAGTTGATGCTTTTTAAATTTATAGAATATGACTCAACATCTTCCTTGAAAATACCATTAACGATTTCTAACATATCTAATACGTACCACTAACGTTTATCTCAGTGTTGTCCCGCAGATTTCGGGATTTCGGGATTAAGGAAACTAAAATCTACTTATGATATCATCATTATTTGTTAACTAAATTACAAGGAAGAATACCATTCTTAGATGTAAGTTGTAGTTTTGAAAATTTGAAACATATTATAAACTAAATCATTTGTTTATTGTTCATGATCGTGAAATTTGTCTGTCATAAACCATAAATCATCATTACATGGTTGCTTTCATAACTATTATGACCATAATTAAAATTCGAGAAGTTAAAAATTAGAGTAGCTAAAAATCACATTTTGAAAAAAAAAGTTCGCATGTTCATTATCGACTAGTGTCTCTTTAAAAAAAAAAAAAAAAAAAAAAAAAAAAAAAAAAAAAANAAAAAGACTAGTGTCTCTTTTCTGTTGATTAATACCACAAAAGAGAATAAACAGAAGAAAAAAAAGAAACCTTTGAAAATTCAAATTGCCATTTTTGTTTGATTTTGTGTACGCTAAGACAAAGATTCTTCCTCTATAGTTTCTAACTTCGGCTTCTTAGATTATTCAATCAGTCCAATGTAGACAAAACAATACAACAAAAAATGTACCAGCTCAAGATCTTCAGGTCGTCGTTGTTGTGAAGATCAACCAATTGTAGTCAATGATTCATTGGTCGCTGCAAATCCTAATCTTCCAAGATTCTTGATGCAGTATCAATGTTGTTATTATCCGTTAACATTACAGTAACAGTTCTCATCCCTGTGGTGTGTAATATTCTGCAGAAAGAGCTCACCATATTACTTCCAAATGTTTTGACAAACCGCTTGCAGAAAAAATAATACTAACCATCATGACCAACACGACTGATCAGCGATTACGCATCTCTACGTGAAAAATGACTATTATAATAATTATACTGTCACAGATTCGTATATTACGTATGTTTATCAAAAGACGTAATTTATGCTTTAAATTATTTAGAATATGACTCAACATCTTCCTTGAAAATACCATTAACATTTCTTAACATCTTATACGTACCATTAACGTTTATCTCCATTTAAGTTTTGTTACAGACGAACCATTGACCGTTATTCATTGACGTTTGTCTAATCCTGATATCACAATTATGTGTTAACAAATTTATTAGGAAATCCACAACATTGTTAGTTGCAAGTGTAAGTTTTACAATCTTGAAAACATAGTATAAACAATCACAATGTTCAAAAAAAAAGTATAAACAATCATTTGTTTGTCCATGATCGTGAGGTTTGTCTGTTATAATGCATGATTGATTATATACCTTGAGTTTCCATAATAATTATGATCATAATTTCGAAAAGTTAATGAGTGATTTCTAAAACCCACACATTTCGATTTGTTTTTTTATGTTGAAAAGTTCACCAGTTCATCCTCGAATGTCTCTTTCTGTTGATTAATTCCACAAAAAGAGAAAACCCACTTGCGCAGGGAGGATGAATGAACAAAAAATAATACACAAAAGGAAAAATCAAATTGCCATTTTGGTTTGATTTTGTGTACGTTAAGAAAAAGATTCTTCCTCTATAGTTTCTAACTTTGGCTTCTTAGATTTCGAAATAGAGATCCTATGCATAAACTCCGCCGCCGAAAACTCTTCGATATCTTCTAAACTCAGCTTTGATCCCGCCAATGACATCACCCCGACGTCTTCCGTTTCTCCGTCCGGCGACACCCTTCCGTTGTGACAGTGTTTCACTGCTGTTCCGACACGGGAAGACTTGACTCCGACTCGGCGGCGCTGTTGTTTCTTAACGGCTACGAATAACCTAGCCATGTCCGAAGCGTTGGCTGCTGACGTGGCACGCGTCATGGGGAAAGTTACGTACACATGGCAGCCTTTGAGTTCAAGATCGTCATCGGCGGCTAAAGGGTTGAGCTTACGGCCGATTTTCAACGACTTGGCGTCGACGAGGAAGAAGCTGGGAATCTCCATCATAAGCTCTGCGGCTTTAGTTGGTTCGTGGATATGACGGACTTCACCGTCCGGGAGAATCACTCTCGCCGCCGATGAAGAGGTTTTGCTTAGAGCGGAAGAAACATGGTTTCCCATTACGTGAAGAAAGATGGAAGACTTATTCTTTAGAGAGAACAATGAAACAATAGAAAGAGAGGTATGTTAGTTAGGAGAGGATCCAAGAAAACATGTGTTATATATACAAGAGAATGTTCGTGGAAAATATAGTTATAGATTAATTATTTATTAAAAATATAATTTTATAATGTAAGGAGTGGAGATAGACAGACAGTTGTGCATATACAGATTGACATTATATGGTTCAATGCGCGTCTTTTCCATCATATTATATTCAAATATATTGCCGTGTTTTCATAACTCTATGGCCATTACATTTTTTGTTTCTTCGTTTAACTTTACTATATGCATGGAAGTAAATAAGTTGTAAAATGGCCAGAAGTCTTTAAGTTATATAAATAAACTTTTTGAAAATTTGTCAACAGAAGTTGGAAGTTATGCAACTTCTGATTATTTTTTCTATGTTAACAATAAGTTACATCATAAAATAGAAAACTGATATGAAAAAGTCTTTGTTTTAGGTTTGTATCCGATGATAGTTTTATTTCAACTGAAGATTAAAAAGAAAGTAGAGTATGTAGTGGTCTTTTTTTTTGGTCAAAAAAAAAAGAAAATGAAAAGCTTATAAAATGAACTTTCAAAAGAATAATTTAGCTTAGTTCTCTCTTTTCTTGTCGCTATAAACATTTTTTGTCGTTAGCTTTAATTCAATACAGATTAGTTTCTTCTTCTTTATGTATGCATAATAAATATAAATTGAATCAAAAATTTAAACTGAACTAATTTTAGTTAATGATAACACAATCGCAACTACTGAAGTTTAGTTGTTTTTAATTCAGTACAAATTAGTTTAATGGTTGGTCAACTTTATGTATTATCTGGATTTGAATCCACAATCGACAACAAGACTAGTATAAACCACGACGCTAAATATCTTGACTTAATAGCTTCGACCAAAAAACAAATTGCATCAAATTAAAGAAAGATTTTAAAATCAGTACCACGTAATATGAGCGGAATAACCTGACGCTGGAAGTATGGAAGGAAGGACGCAACATAATTGTATTATTACTTCCAGTTGTTATCTCACAAGAAGTCACAAGTTAGAAATGACAAAAGAGTTATAGTATTAATCAGTAACAATAATGCGAAATTAATGATAGTTATTAGAATTAGGTTTCCACTTTTATAAGTTGCGTCTTGCGTGTAGGACCCATCCCTCGTTTCCTTCGTACTTTCGATTGAGTGATTGCTCTACGGAACCTTTATCTGATTTGGAGGATCCTTTGTTACAGATCCGACTGTTCCCCTTATCCATGGGACTCCTTGCTTTCCGTTTCATAACCCTTTTTAATATTATAGGCTTATGCCAAGTGTTTATATCTTAAAAACATTTTATATTATATGATCTTTTAAAATTTTCAAAATTCATCAACTAGGTTGAAATTTTGACACAATAACTCGTATATATGGTTTAACTTCATAATATGGATTCTAAAGCTTTGCTTAGTTACACTTTAATGTTTCTTTCCGCATACCAGCAACAATTTTCAGATATAAACAACTTTAAATACACCTTTTTTATTGAACTTTCTACTGAAGTTCTATTTAGCATTTTCCAAAATACTATCTTATTAAAATCACTAAACATGGAACATATTTTGAATGTCGCTATAACGAGTCTCCATTAATTAGGATATCGTGGTCACGATAATGTGAGCATGCATCATGTTATTCGGTTCTTACATCTTCTGCATGCATCATCAGTTGGATGTTTATTTCTACTATATAAACTGCAGCAATCATTCTCACATATATAAACTACTTCAAATACACCTGTTTGATTAAACTTTCTACTGAAGTCATATGTGGTTTTGTCAATTTCACAATCTGATTACTGCTGCGTACCAATTTGTATATGGTGAGATTCAGTGCCTGAAATCTCTTGAAAAAGGTAGACGATCTTAAAAGACTATTCATCATCTGCATACCTTTTGTAAGATTAAGAAGTTCTAAGCTTTTAAAACATGTACCAAGACCAAAAGCAAAATCAATAAACAAACGAGATACATGTACTAGACAATAATGATTCTCATCCAACATTTCCCTTGAATCTGTCAAATTGTGTTGCCACTCGTGATTTTCTCCACTGAGTTTTCTGTGCCACGAAGATCTTCCCAAAATTTCATAATTTTTTGTCTCTAGTCAATAATAATTAAAAAATCAATCGTATATAACTACTTAACTTTGACATTAACTAATTTTGTTAAAATCCCTTCTAGGCACTAGTGAAGTTTTTATCTAAGCCCATTAAGCGTAATATACCACTTGTTTTGTCAAGGTTGTACAAATGGCCGATTTCTAATTTATATATTTTCAGCCCTTTTAAGTACATTCCAGTTCCTTATTTTATAATTAAAATATTAATCCACCCGCTAGACGTGAGTGAATTCAGAGTCATTACAAGGCAAATTTGAACAAAATATCCGAAAAAACATTCAAGATCAAAGCTAGTTTCATCCACTCACTTATAAATCTGACACCTTCCAGGTATACTACCTGATCTCGAAATTCCTAAGACACCAGATACGTTTTCTACCATTGATAGGTTTTCCTCGTTACCTTGGATGTTGAGAATATCCGTGAAATCTCCAGAGTAACTAGCATTTAGTGAACGCCTCAGAACCATTGATAGGCTCTATAATATTTATATATACATAATCTATACTCAAAATTAAATTATTTCACCAACTTA